>VZSE01013751.1:2009630-2258176 GCA_013398275.1 Promerops cafer
CGGCAGGGCTGGGGACGAGCCACAGCGAGCGCCGAGCGGGCACGGACAGAGCCGGCAGCGCTGCCGGTGACAGCGCCGGCGACCGAACCCGGCGGGCAGGGCCTCCCCAAGATGGGGGCTCGGCCGTGCGCGCNGCCGGCGCTGGAACGGGAGCGCTTCGGGCTGCCCCCGCCGGCCGCCCGAGCCAGGGTGTCATCTCCGGCTCCGGAGGATCCGAAAATATAAAACTAGGTTTCCCTTGTATCTTCATCTGCAGTTAAGCATTGGACGTAGAAGAAATTCTTCCTAATGTCCAAACTAAATTTCCCCTAGCCCAGCTTACCTCTCCGTCCTTTTGTCCTGTCGCTGGTTGCCTGGGGATAGAGGTGGACCCCCACATAGCTACAGCCTCCTTTCAGGTGTTTGTAGCGAGCACTAAGATCCCCTCTGAGTTCCCTTTTCTCCAGGCTAAACAGCCCCAGCTCCCTCAGCTCCTCCTTGTAGGTCTTGTGCTCCGGAGCCTTCACCAGCTCCACTGCCCTTCTCTGGACATGCTCCAGCCCCTCATTGTTTTTCTTGAACTGATGGGCCCAAAACTGGACACAGTACTCAAGGTGTGGCCCCACCTATGCGGAGTACAAGGGGAGAATTACTTCCCTAGTCCTGCTGCTCACACTGATACATTTTAGCATGTTTAATCCATCCATCCATCCATCCATCCATCCATCCATCCATCCATCCATCCATCCCTCATTCTCCACACTTGTTGTTCAATAGCTGTCTCACTTGCATGTGATGAAATTGCTGTGTAGCTGGAGGCTGAGCTCCATTTCTTAACCAATTTCTGTACCCTGCTGCAATCAATGAGGGATTTATTGTGCTCAAGCAATGTAAGAGTCATTTAAAAGAATGTAGGAAGAGGTCACAGTCCAGGTCTAGCTCATTCTATGATTTTTACATGGTGCACAAAACCAAGGAGAACACAGGTTACTGACAACTTACCTTGTGGGAACTCCCAGGAGGGAGGTCAGGGCTCCCGCACGGAGGAACGACGCCGAAGTGGGGAATCAGTGAGACACAGACACACTTGTCTGGATGCCTCCAGCGAACTGTGCATGACCTGCAGAGGACTGCTGCCAAGAACCAGCTGAGTCAGTCCCAACACCGCTCTAGTGTAAGAATTTTAATTTGCCTGTTGCAGTTTCCTCATGCTGGAAGCTGCCAGCTGAAGTCCCCAGTACAATCTGAATTGGGATAGAGAAGCCAGGAGAGGCAGCTTGAATTTTTCATTTTTCTTTCTGCATGTTGTTGGTGAAATTCCATGAAGGACTCCCTGCTTCAAAACCACACAGAACTTATAGAGGTGTTTTCAATGCACAGTCAAACATGCATAATTTTTCACATTTACCTCTGCTGATAGTTTAGAACAAAGCTAACGAACCCTGCCACATTTTTAAACAAAGAGACAGAAAATAGGAGTTCCTCTGCATACCATGCAAACTTAAAGCCATCCTCGCATAAAAATATTAAATATACTTGATGAGAACAGGCTGGAAAGCAAGTAGACATTGTCACTAGCACCTTCCAAATTAAATAGAGATCCTGACAGCAAAAAAAATCATAGTTTATTTGCAGCTGATGACATTACTCATCATCATCAACCAAAATACCACCTTTGTAAATAGCAGACTTGAACAGCTCCAAACCAAGGACTCTGGAAGAACGATGTTTACTACTGATATTCATTTAGTATTAGGGAACTGAAACAGCACTAAAACCCAAGGGACCAGAAGGGCCTTATGCTGTACCAGTATTGAAGGAGGATGTGGAGAATCACCATGTTATTTGCAGGCAGAGCAGTCTGAATTACCCAGGGCAATATACAAGAAAACCCAGCAGGGTAGGAATGGGTAGGCTAGAGAGGTTTTCCATTTACCTAATTTTTTGGTAAGATCATGTTTTCTTAATCTGTAAGTCATGAAACCTCACAAATAGAGGGGAGTTATATTTCAGTAGAGTACTTAGAGAGCTGCTCTGGGACCATTACCAGGTTTAAGATTATTTCACATTTTCTTCAAAGGTGTGTACGTATGTATAAACTCACTGCCAATTGTATTTGTGGACAACCCAACAGCTGACACTGATGAACAAAAGAACTGGGCCATCACATAAAAGTTCTGGAACAGATGATAAAGCATACTGTTCAAAACTTTTATTATTTTTTTAATAGCCACATGTCAGGTTATACATCCAGGAAAAGAACACAAAGCTATACCTTGGGAAAACAAGCCATACACTGGGAAAACATCAGAGTGAAAAACTACTGACTCTGAAAAAGGCATCAGAGTCATAAGGGACAGGGAACTGAACATGAGATCCCAACTAAACACACTGTGTTAAGCGACAAAATGTGACACTCACCTTGGAAGCACAATCAATAGTGTAAAAAGAAAGCAGGGATTTTACCTGTACATAGATCAATGAAAAAAAACAGTAATAGAGGTTTATCTCCTTCCTAAAAGAAGATTGCAAATCCTCCCCCCGTGATTGGACTACGGAAGGCAGGTATAACACAAGATTTTAGAAGTCAATCCATGCATTTCATTGCATCTTTTTTTTTTTAAACTCAAATGCATTCCAGCAGGAAAACACAAGATACTACTAACCTCTCTGCAGAGCAATCCCCTCTTCTCCCAGAAGTGAAAACTGAAGTCAAGTTCTAATCACAAGACAGACATGCTCTTTTTACAGAGGGATTACTGTCTATTGAAATTTTCTATCAAAAGAAAACATAATCAGATTTTCTGCCATTTTCAAGAGCTGATGCTTTTCTCTGGCATAAAAAGCTTCATAGAAGGTCAGACTAAATAAAAGGTGTCAAACTCTTACCTTAACTACTAATATAAAGAAGGAAGGGACTGAATGTCCAGTCTCAGCTGATAAAGGGCTTTATGGAGTTTTTGCCCATAAACTGAGCAATACAAATTTTTACACATCCGATAATCAATCCCCTCAATGCACTATTTACACTCATCTTCCTCAGCATGCCAACAATCCAACAACCTATAACAGATTTCTTCCCACTCAGAATCCCAGAAATCATCCTGCTATGATTGTTAGTGAGGTACAACTGCTACAGAACCAACAGCCTGAGACAACAGCTAATAAAGATTAGACCTCTGTGACCTCAGAAAGACTTCAAAACTTTCCCCACCAAAAAAGCCTCAAAAGTTCCTGTCACAAATTGACTAGGAAAAGTTCATATTCCTCTTCCTTTGAGTGGTAATGAAAGACAACACAATACAATTTTACAATAGCACAGTTTATCATTAGAACTTAATTAATTATGAGCCAATTTCTGCTTTGCTATTTTTCCGTAGCTCCTTTTAAAGCAATAGTAGCAATATTGCAGATTTTTAAAATCTTGTTCTAGGTCACAGAGATTTACTTGTATCATTTCCTCTGTTACTAAAAAACCTTTAGGGAAATTATTCCGTTCCATTTCACTGCAGCCCATTAGTACCTACAGGCCAGCCAAAAAAGAATATTGCATATGAAAGTCTTCATCAGGACACACCAATCTCAGCTTGACATAAAAATGTATTTCCAACGTTTAGCTACTCAAATACATTATTTCTTGAAATATATCACCTTCCACTGACCTAATTAAGCAACTGTTAAAATGCTAATCTTGTTGCTTCTTCCACTTTCAGTGTTCAAGAACATTACAATCAAACCTACGGTAAATCCTGAAAATAAAGCGTAGTCCACTTCAAGAAGCTGCTCTCTATGTCTACAGAATTTTCTTCCTACAGACTGTCAAGCAAGTCATTGTGGAGTGTGCCACTTACAGATATAACTGGTTAATGATTTTCTGAAGATATCTGCAATAAAACCATGCCTGAGACAGAAAATTCAGCAGGCTGATTTGGAAAAAGAAAAATGAGAAAGGATCTTAAGGTTTCTGGTTATTATTCTGTCAACTACAACTTGTGACTGGAATTAAGCTGTTGTGCTCTTCAGCTTTAGACAAGACATATATTTACAATAAATACATGTATTCTAAATGACCACATATCACAGCAATGTAAAATTCATGTTAACAAAGCTGCTACAGTTCTGTATTTGTAAATTTCCTAACCACAGGCTTGAACAACAGATACTGCTTACCACCTACATTCTGTGCCTGCATTTTTAGATGATGACTTCATTTAATGCTGCTCTTATGAGTAGAAGTTGTCAATCTAGTTTGTTCCAGGCTTTCACTGAAAAGATATAATTTTAAATGTTTTCTTTGAAAAAAAGTATCTCATCCAACCTGCTACTCTCCAGAAACTTTAACAAGTGAAGAGAGACTGGACACCCAATTTCTTATGCCACACAGTAAATAATGAAGCTCTTTGTAATACAAATGCACCCATTCTGGAAGCAGAAAATATTTTAAAAGTGAGGGTTTTTCAAAAATGTTTTGTATTTCCTTCTGAGAGGCACATCTTAAATATTAAATGTATGATACTTTTTAAACACCAACCCTTTTCTCTCACTTTTCAATATATGTACGCATGGGCTTTTTTACTTCGTTAAACAGACTCATATGCTTATCACTCTGTACTAACTTGAAAGAACAGTTCACAGCCTAAAGAATTTTCAGAGTAAATAACCACAGCCTATTTTTTATCATCACAAACATATGAGCAGTTCTGCAATATGTGTTTACAGCTCTGTAAATACAACTGTGTTTGCAGGATTGGACCACAGAGAGAACATTTTAATTGATGAAACGGGATGTTGTAACACCAACAGGTCCTAACACTGACAGTGCCATAGCCTGCAACATCAGCCTCAACAGCATTTAGCACCCTCTGATTCTCCAACATGGAAAATGAATGAGAGGAACAAGAGCAGCAGTGAAGTCTTTGCAAACTCTATTCTTTACTTATTCAACACGAATTATTAGCACTGCTTATATTTGTGATTCTAAAACCAGTATGATGGTTTTGGCACCATGTCAGCCATTTGTCCTCAACAACCCAATTTCACAGATCCCATCTTGCAAAACCTACCAAAGAATAGAAATATGCACTTTTTTTGTAAAAGTCAGTAATGTAGCACAAGGCACAAGACAAAAACATCAATATATTTAAATAAAAACATTTGTGCATTAGGGAAAAAGCTGTAATCAAATGCATAGGACTTAGGGCATTAATGAAACAAATTCTTTTTCCCAAAGGAACATTAATATCTCTCAAGTAGGACAGTCCTCAATGTCCCAAGACAATTATATAATTACTTATCTTTAGACAGAATATTATGTTACATAATATTGGAATTGAACAAGTCTCTTGAGCAAAGCAGTATTTTGATACCTATTACAGTATTTTCATACTGTCCTAGGTAGTTCAGTGAACCATTAGGAAGTTTTGACACTAACATTCTATTGGATCAAGCAATACATGTGTTCTGTTAATTATTTGACCCATAAATATCCAATAGATTTAACACTGGATCTCCACTGGATCAAGCCGATTACTAAAAATAACTATGTGTCTGTCTATGATGTAGCACTCTTTCTGCTCCCTTCCAAAAGGAGTTGCTGCAGCACCATTAGGTGAGGCTCAGTGATTATGGCTGAGAAAGGAATACAGATCACTTGAACAATCAACCTACAAACCCATGCAGTAGGGCATACCATGGAAGAGTCCTTGACTACCAAACTCACATACCATTCCCACTCCTCTCTCTAACTGACATTTAAATACCATGTGGCTTTATTTTTAGCATCTTTTTTATGTTTTTCCCCATGGAAAAGGCTTGTGAGTAATACTCTGGAATTAGAGTGTTAAGTTAAAAATACTCTTATAGACATCAATTATCACTTTAGTGTATGTAAAGAGATAATATGGTAAGTAGGCTGTAGAAAACAAAGGACGCTTACAGCACTTGAACAAACGAACTAGCTTCCACATGATCAACAGAACACAAAATGTGAAATCAGAGTTGATTTAGGTGGCAAAAATAAAGTCCTACACATACAAGGAATATAAACATTCACTGACTCATTACAGAACAGTTGCTTAAGACAGAATTAAACAGTCAACATGCTCATTCACTGAAGTCATCAGTTTTAGAAACAGTAAGTGTTGCATGCATCTGTTCAGACTGAACGTATATCATTCACCTGGATATAAACTTTAGCCAAGAAAATAAGTTACTATGGCTCTCTCCCCTCTCACTATTTTCTCGTCTTGCTTCTATTCAGCTTGTCTGAAGTTATTTGAGTTTCCACATGTAAGAGTTACAGCAGCATCTATTGCTTAAAGGCTTGTGGAGGCAGGGACACTGAAGGAAGAAAAAGGAAATGTTCCTCTAGAAAAGCAGGCTTTATACAGAATAACCAGTTAACACTGACCACAGTCATGGTTTAAGCACTATTTAATGCTTCTTACTCCCATAAATCCCACTTCCTTAGCAGTGTGGGACTGAAAAACAGCACTGCTCCCATCTATTACAGGTTTATTGGGTAGCAAATCTACTGGAGAGGAAGCAGCTTGCACACACATTTTATAACCTTGGTCAACTCCTCATCTCTGAAAATAGCTCTATTCTGAGAAGCCCTCTGAGATACTCACCTACTAAGGAAACTCTTCCTCAACACATCAAGTGAACTCCCAATTCCATACCTTGTATTATTTCTAATAGTAAAAGATAATCAGAATTTACAGTAAAGTCACAAAAGACAACTTCACTTCAAAACAGAATTATAACTTCTGCACCTTGTTCTGGATTTCACATTTTTATTGCAAGTACATGACAGGTACCCATTTTGGCCAGAACTTGCAGCTTTATGTCTGCCTTCTTTTTAACATTTAAATGCACATCTGGGTCAATCTGTCAGAATACTCAGTAGATACCTCCCATGAAAACACTGCATGAAAGGATGCAGCAGGTACCATCTTCTTGCTTTAGTCTCTGTTTCGTGTAGAGTGCTGATGAACCCCAAATTTCCATGGCTAGGTCTCTTGACAAGGACTTCAGTATCCCTTCCTTCCTCTGAATCTTGCCCTGGTATCCAACTGAAAATTGAAGACAATATATTAAGAACAGGTATTTCCCAAAAGAAGTATTGTAGAGTGTTTGTGCTACCTTGGCACTTTGTAACATCAGAACAAAGGCCAGAATAAAGCAGAAGAAAACTAGTGATGTAGCCAACAAGCCACAGGGGATTCCAATGAAAGAGGCATTATATGATCTTAAACCTCACACAAAACTAAAATTATGTGGTAAGTGTCCTGTGCATTTTGAAGTAAACAACATAAATGCTAGAATAGCACAGTAGGATGGCAAGGAACCCATGAAAAACAAGGTGGAGTAAATCTGCTTAGATCAGTTTTGCAAATGTAACTGATAAACTGAAGGAGGAAAATTCAGATCTGGTTGGAGTCACTACAAATGTCTGTGAGGAGAGGGATAACTTAAATACACAAAGTTTCTGGAAAACGTAGAAATAAATCAGTAAAAACAGAAACAATATTCAGCTTGTAAAACCTGCAAGTTTATTCTTGGCAATTACAGAAAAAGCATTTCATGAAAGGCTAAAGATGATGGTATAGCCAAAATAAAAGCCACAGTGCAGTACTTACAGAAGCTAAACTGCAAGTTCTTTCCCAATGCAGCAGAAAAACATATATACTTTGATCTTGGGAGAATTCTTCTGAACTTAGATAGCCAGTCTTGAAGATGGCAGTGACAGATTGGAACACAGCCATATTCTGATATTAGACTGAGGAGGTTTTTTAACACCATTAACTAACCTTCTTCCAGAATTCAGGACTGCAGCAGAATTTGTAAAGAGCTAGACTCACGATGACACAGCTTGCCCAATAACCAAGCAGCTTTCACTTTAAACCTTGGCCCTACTTCAACATCTAAAGTGTACTAAAGTTACTCCTCTGATAAGACTTTCTTTTTCCTTGAAAAGTAAACAGCATCTAGGCAAAGCTTCTGGTGATTTTAGCATACTGTAAATCATATCTGTATTTAGTGTCTAACTTGGTTTTGGACACTCTTTAAGTTTCACTATTATAACAAGTTTGACTGAGCATGATTATTGAAATTTACAGAATTAACAGGACAAGAAAAACTTCACTAATCAGCCTTAAAATTTGGGTGAGTTAAATAAAATCATTTAAGAGCCAAGCCTCTTCCTACATGTCTGAAGGCATTTAGCTAGAAACTTAGTGTCATCAGGCTCCCTTAACAATCCACAGACAGAAAAATACAGGCACATCACCTGGAGATACCTATGTTGCTACTGCAGCTTTATATAGGTATTTCAAACTTTAAATATACAACATCTTCCCATACACAGAAATAATAATTTGTCACTTTACGAATTAATATGGTTCATATAGAAGAGGTACAAAAAGCTGCTACGACTAATACAAAATGGAAGAAAAATCTGAAGTACCATTTCAGCTGAACACTCTTCATCAGATAAAAATAACAATGAGCCCTGCACTTCTCATGTTTGGAAAGTTTTAATACCATCTTTACCACATCATAAATATGTTTTAAATGTTATGGAAACACAAGCAAAAAAATTCTGGACAAGGAACTCCTATCAAAGTATGGAAAACTTTATCTAATTACGTTTTTAAAAATGACTTGTCATCTCCATATGGGATAGTTCATTATATAAAAAAACAAACTGTTATTTATCATGAATTCCAGTACTCCAAGAAAACTAATGACTCAACATGAATTCAACGCAAGATCCTGCTTCAACAGTGTAAGTCTCACTTCATTTAAATGTTCTCTATATAGATGTTTTTCAAAGACCCTACAGGCAAAAGATAGCCTGTCGATATTTTATCTTACAATTACCTGATCTACTAATGTTTTTAACCCAAAACTTTACCAAAAACAATAGTGAAAATACCTACGTGTGACATTCTAAGCCTAATCTAATTTAAACATGTGTTTTTCCAATTTTTCCTACTCTACAGCTTCTTCTTCATGACAACTGAGTACAACACCCATAGTTTAATGAGGATTCAAAGGCAAGAGCTGTTCTGCTTAACGACACCCATCTTACTGAAATAATGTGTTTTTCTTAAAGAGAGGGGGAAAAGGACAGGAAACATCCAGGCCAGTAGCAAAAGACACACCACACTTACCATTGATCGTTTGCATGCAAAGAATGTCACTTGCAAACTCTTACAGTGTCCTTCCCTCAAACATTGTTTAGGGCTTTTGTTTTCCTGGTAGATGAAAAAAGGATTAAAAATTTGATTTCTGCAGCTCGTCAAAGAGACATCAACACACCTGACATAATCATAGAACAGAATCACCGAATATTCTGACTTGGAAAGCACCCACAAGGATCACCTAGTCCAGCTCTTAAGGGAAGGCCAATAGAGGGATCGGACCCGCGACCCTGGCGTTACTAGCACCACGCTCTGGCCAACTGAGTAATTTGGGTTGGAAGGGGCCTTTGAGGATCATTTACTTCCAACTTCAGAGAAGTTCAGTAGGGATTTCGCTTCGGTACGGTGGCCTGCGTTCTCCTCCGGAACTGTAATTCCCTAAACTGCTGCAAACAAGAGGCAAGAGGCCGTAAAAGGGCGACCTGCGGGTCTCTGGCCCGGAAGAGCAGCCGCGCTCACCTGCAGGACGCAGGGGCTCTCCAGCAGGCACTGCCGCAGGTCCTCCCTCACGCCACTGCAGGCGCGCCCGTCCTCCTCCTTATCCTCGTAGTACTTGGGCATGGCGCNGACCCGCAGCGCGGGGCGGGGCTCGGAGGCTGCGGCGATGGCCGGCCCGGAGCTGAGCGCGGGCCCCGCTGAGGGGGGAGGGTGTTGTCAGCAGCGGCGGCCGGGCCGCTCCTAAGTCATGGAATCGTACGCTCTTAAGGGCTGGAAGAGACTGTAAAGATCATCTGGTTCCAGTCCCCGTCGGGGCCAGGGATACCTCCCACTAGACCAGGTTGTTCTAAGCTTCGTCCAACCTGGCCTTGAACGCTGCCAGGGTTGGGGCGTCCACAACCTCCCTGGGCAGCCTNTTATCCTCGTAGTACTTGGGCATGGCGGCGAGCCCGGCGCTACGCCCCGCTGCCGCCCGCCCCGCGGCCACCGCAGACCGCCGCCGCCATCCCGGGCGCTGCGGCCGCTTCCGGCGGGGGCAGGAAGGGACGGGGCGGCTCCGGGAAGGATCCCGAGCGCCTGCGCCGCGGACGGTGCCGGAAGGNTTCGTCCAACCTGGCCTTGAACGCTGCCAGGGTTGGGGCGTCCACAACCTCCCTGGGCAGCCTGTGCCAGTGCTTCACCCCCCCCAGTCAAGAATTTCTTCCTTGTATCTAACCTAAATTTCCCCTGTTTCAGTTTGTACCCCTTACTCCTTGTCCTATCACTGCAGTTCCTGATGAAGTGTCCCAACTTCCCTGTTTTTCCCCTTTAGATATTGGGAGGTGATAGGAGGTCTTCATGCAACCTTCTGTTCTTCAAGCTGAACTCCCCCAACTTTCTCGGCCTGTCTTCTTAAGGGAGGTTCTCCAGCCCTCTTACCAACTCCATGGCCTTCTCTGGACCTGCTCCAACAAATGTCATTGTTTATGCTTGTGCTCAGTTTTTGTCATTTCAGCACTGCAGCCGTGGCCTGCATCGTGCTATTTTATTTGTACCCTATATTGTGTGCAAAATCAAATACATCTTTTGAAATTCTTTCTTTAGCAGGATGCTGCCAACCACGTTGGTTAACTCTGGGAGCCAGGGCAATGGTGTGCTGAGCCGCAGAGATGCTGCGAGGCACACGGCCGGAGCAAAACGCTACAAGTACCTCCGGAGGCTCTTCCACTTCCGACAGATGGACTTCGAGTTTGCGCTCTGGCAGATGCTTTACCTGTTCACTTCACCACAGAGGGTTTACAGGAACTTCCACTACAGAAAACAGACAAAGGACCAATGGGCGAGAGATGATCCTGCTTTCCTAGTGCTGCTCAGTATCTGGCTCTGCGGTGAGTGCGGGAGGACAGACAGCATAAGGAGGAGGGAGGGAAAGTTTAGGGATGAACATTTATTTTCCTTCTAATAACACACACAAAAAAGGACCAATATGTATGGATGATCTTTTAATCAAAGTAGAACAGAAGAAAAAGGCCAAGCCTTTTTGAAGTTAAGGTGGGAAGTAGAAATCAGGGTAGGTTTAAGTAGTACTCTGTAGTCTTGAATTGATCTCTCCATTGCAACTCATTTTCTGTTGCATTTTGAACTGTATAGTTCACTGTAACTTTACAGACATTAAAAAAAACCTATGCTACATGGCAGTGTTTTTGTTAAAAAATACAGAATATTTGGTTTACCTGAATATTATGGATAAAACACTGTTTTTACCATAAAGGCCCTTGTGAGATTCTGTATATTGCAGAATTAAGCTATAAAAAAAGTGGCTAATAAAAATGACTGAACTGCAAATTCAGTATTGTTTCAGTTGCCTTCTCTTAAATAGTGTATTGCTGTTCGTAATAGAAAAACTCTTAACTGAGATAGAATTACACAAGTTGTTTGGGTTAACAAGGAGCTTTTATAAAACAAAGAATGTCCTATTGTAGCATTGTCTGAATTTTTTAAAAAATAGTTTGGGTGCAGCATTACAATTAGACCCAAGTCCAGATGAGTGTTCATATTATGAATAAATGGCATTATATCTAGTTTTTGGTGGAAAAAACCTGAGCTGTTGCACTGAAAATCTCAGGGAAAAAATAAAAAGGAAACTGGAGATTTCATAACAGGATACTTTAAAAAACCCCATCAGTTTAAGGTCTCATGCTTTCGTTTCCACATCTGACTTTAATGATCTTTCTCTGCTTTCAGTGTCTACTGTAGGATTTGGATTTGTGTTGGACATGGGTTTTTTTGAAACAATAAAACTGCTACTTTGGGTTGTATTCATAGACTGCGTAGGCGTTGGGCTCCTGATTGCAACTCTGATGTGGTAAGTAGTGATTTCTGAAGCCAAGTTCAGTATTGCTGTTCAGACACAGTCCTCTGCTGTTTGTGAGACACTTGGTTCTTTGTTTGGGGAAACTTACACTCAAGTATTGACTATAGGTTTTATGCTATTGTAGTAATTGTTTCAAAATGATACCTTAAAAAAGAATACATCTCTTTCTTTACTATTTCCTACCAAGTTAAATGGTCAGAAGGTCTGTATTATGATGAACAGTCCAGCTTTTTTTCTTTCTTCTTGAGCTGGTTAGTGTTCAGCAGTAATGCCAAAAAAAAAAAAAAGACACATCTCTTCGGTCTTGTGGTTGGCACCTTTTTGCTTTGTTGGTAGGTGCTGCGAGTTTTATCCTCAACTGCCCAGAGCCTTGCAGAAGTAGAGAGGCAGGAGCAGATCATTTTACAGTCCAGGCCTCATCAGCACTATAGATGTGTCCTGCAGCAGTGACAGAATCATGAAATGATGGCAGGCCACTGTTTCTGTGCTGCAGCAAGGGGAGGGCACCAAAGAAAGATTTTTTTATTTTACAAGGAACTTAAGAAAGCAAGGACATTTAAGAGTTCTTAGGGATGGAGCTGACATCTTAAAGTGATGATGATTGGAAAAGGGATAAAGCCTGACAGTGGCCTCAGGAACTTCTGCGCGTAATTGCAAAATTGATAATGTGGTACATAAAAGAAACAGAGCTGATAGATGAAAGGTCCACCTGACCTATGCTCCTGTCTGGGACAGCAACCCATAAATTGCTTGGGGAAGAGCTTTTAGTAATGCGGCCTGCCACCATCTTACAGCAATTTGTGCTTCAGGGTGCAGTGTCCTAAGCCAGGACGACTTCAGCATCTGCTGGTTTTCCTGTGTCCTTTAGTCAGCTTTCTGCAGGCCTCAATAGCAGTCACCTGGCTCGAGTTTGGTTCAAGTCCCTTCTTCAAGTGCTAGCTCACCTTTTTTTGCAAAAGCTCCCCCCATTCCTAATGAGTCTAAACTCCTTGCCTCACCTCTTCTCAGCTTACAGCCAGGCTCTGCCTCTTTGCAGCCTCACCCTTGGCACAAAGAGTAGGTCAGAGGAAGCTTCCATGAAAAATCTGGTCTCTTATTTCTGAGCATGTATGTTCCTCTTCTATATGGGATAAATATTTTGATGTCAGCAGAACTTAAGCCGAAGGAAAGAGCCTTGAGGCTCATTCAGTAGCCTGTAATACCGGGCACTGCACATTGCATTTGCACATCTTTTCAGTAATAATAGGCACATGTTATGAGCACTCTCCTGCTCTCCTCCTGTCCTTGCAATGCGTAAGTTCTGTAGAGATGAAATAAACCATCTCTGTGTGAGGTGTCCTGATCCTGTACGAGGACTTCACTGAAGTCATCTCCCTGTGTGTACAGAAAGTGACAGCTTGTGACTGCACTGATAAATTGTAGCACTGATCTCTTCTTTATAAAGAAGTTTTGTTTCTGTATTACCCGCAGGGTATTTCAGCTGCCTGTAGCATGCAAGGGATGTGATGATAGTTTTAACAAAACCATTTTAATAATAGTCTGGACTGCATGATTCTTGCACGTTTTTATTCCCAGATAGCAGAAACTTTGTGGTGGAGAGTTGGGATCACGTATGACTTACTACATCAAACCTATGTTTTGTCAGTCAGCTTTAAAGATTCAAATATCTTTTCATTTAGGTTCATTTCAAATAAGTACTTAGTGAAGCAGCAGAACAGAGATTATGATGTGGAGTGGGGATATGCCTTTGATGTACATCTGAATGCTTTCTACCCTCTTCTAGTCATCCTGCATTTTATCCAGCTGTTCTTCATCAACTGTAAGTAGAATACTTTGAGCTCTCTGCTTCAAAATGGTGCACTATCAAAACAGCTGAGAGCAGTTATCTCTTGCAGATGTCATCATATCTGATTCTGTCATTGGGTATTTTGTTGGGAATACGTTATGGCTGATTGCAATTGGCTATTACATCTACGTGACATTCCTAGGATACAGTGGTAAGTAACATCAACTTCTTTTGTATTTGTTTGACTAAAAAGAAGAGCATGTTTTCAGGCTATTAATTTGATCGTAGCATATTATTTGTCAAGCAGAGGCTTAGCTGCATGTTGAAGTAATTCTTTCTTTGTGGTAAATGAAGTATGACAGAAATGTACCAATCCATGTTTTCAGCTGGGTGGACATGTTAACCAAAGAATTTATATTCTCCACCTCACCAAATTCCCTTCTTGTATTAGACCTGTAGCACCACAACTTCGTTTTCTTGTTCCTCTGTAAATCCACTTGAAGGTGTTTGCATTAGATAAAAATTCTGTAATGAGTTTAAGACCATAGTTTTAGGTAAAACAGTTCCCCAAGGCTTTTTGAGATAACTGTAGGGCTAGTAGGGCAGAGATGTCTGAGGAGGACAGCAGAGCACAACTATTTTTTATTGCTGCCTTGCCCCAAGGCTACTTTACATGAAGCACCTTTATTTTAAAGAGCACTACTTTATACTTGCTTCAATATTGCTTCTGTTTCAGCATTGCCCTTTTTGAAGAACACAGCTATTCTTTTGTATCCATTTGCACTTCTCATCATGCTCTATTTGATCTCATTAGCATGTGGATGGAACTTCACCAAGATGCTTTGTTCCTTTTATAAATACAGAGTGAAATAAAACCAGGACTTCATGTATCTAATGTTTATTTTGTTTCTAGCTTAGCCATTTTGACAGTAAAGAAAAAACTAAGAACATTTTGTAAATGGTTGTAAATTTCTCTTTATTGTAGATAATTGTGTAAAAAAGTTTGAAGTGTCCATTTTTATTAAAATATTTACAACAGTAAACATGTTAGCAATTTTGTTCAATTACTTTCGCAGTACATTCCTAAAAACAAGTTACTTGTACATTTCTGTAGCTTAAATTTAACTGCAACAAGTCTATGTAGCATAACTCTTACTGCAGATACTATGCACATACCGGCATAAGCTCTACATTATGAGGGATTTAAGTGACACCAAAAAGCAGTTTTATTGAAGAGTAATATTGGAATACCTTGCCTTGGGACTGTGTGGAAGTACAGATCTTAATAGTGTTGCGATGGTAAAGCAACAACTGTCTCTAGATAACAGATCTGTCCTCTCCTTGTATGAAAGACTGTGAGAACAGATTTACTTTAGTGACTACTTCAAATATACATGGACAACTCTGGCACACAGAAGAAACAGTGATGAAAGGCACAATTAACATGACCCATATCAGGTTTTCAAAGATAGCAGCAAGTTTTAAACCCAATCTCTAGCAGTCCAGTGGGTAGTACAACGTCCACCATTCTGAGTGGCAGGTCAATGAACATGGAAGGAAAGTACAAGTTGGTTTGGCTACAGGGGTGGGCTCATGGCAATGCCTGCAGCTGTGAAGTCCACAAGGCAGAAGTAGAAACTGACCATCACAAACAATACCTTATGGAAAGTGAAGATGACAGCTTTCCAATGCAGTGTTCAGCATGAAACATGAGCACTAGGATTCAGGTTCCAAAACAACACAAGAGTAAACTGGTTACAGTAAGACAATTTCAATACTAGAATTTGATCTCTAAGGAAAAACTATAATTCATCTTAAAATACCAAATATGCTGGCAGTGCATCTTACAGTACTGTGTGTTTCAGCCACTGTTAAGGCTTGAAGAGATTCATGGTTCCCTCTCAGCAGATGCTGAGCAACGTTCTCCTTTAAACAAGGAAAGCAGTGAACTGCTGATCCATGGAAGGTGAAGGATTCCAGTCAGGATCTGCTCCCTTCCTGGCTAACAGCATGAGCTCCCGTCCTGCAGGAAGCTGCAGCCTAACTGTACACCTTTTCCCTAAGAGGAATCCTAGCATCACTGATCATCCACTTCAGTTCAACAGTAAAAATACTTCATATTTAGTGCCCTGTGGTGTGATACCATTGAAGGACTCGGGGCCTGTGTACCTTCCCTTTAGAGATATCAATGTTTTTTCCCTTGAAAGAAGGTTTCATCATTCTCAGAATTAAGCTACTTGAACTTCCAACAGTTCACTGTTTACAGCAGAACTTAGCAAAACCCTTTTGAGACCACTAAGGTCAGAAAGGTGACACTCAAGGACTAATTCACCAGGTCACCATGGGCTTTGTGTTTTACATCAGTAATCAATGCTAGGCTGAAAACACCAGTTGTTTAATAGCTTTTCAGCCTTATGCTGGTGATTGTAAAGATGATTTTAAAACACAAGGACTTTTTTTTTCCCTTTTCTAGCTAGAATTACTTGTTAGAATTTCTTGCTAGAATTACTTCTCGCTTTTTCAGAATACATCCTTCCTAGTAAGAACAAACATAGAACCTTAGGTTCATGTATTTTAGGGGAGCAAGGTTTGAGAAGATTTCATTTTTCTTTTCCCCTATGAGACTAAAATAATACTTTCCAAGTTGGAGGCGAACTAAAAATTACTATGATACTTCATCTGGAGCAAGTACTTCCAACAAAATACAGAGATTACTGAAATTATAATATATCTGGGGAAAAAAAATAAGGAAACTGGTACACAGTTTCCAAATTTTTCCAAAGACTAATCACACTTCAGCTCATTCAAGGAACTGTGTTTCACACAGGCGAAGTATAAATTGCTTTGCTCTAAACTGACTCAAAGTATTTAAAAACTGCTTTGAAAAAGCTAGACAAGCAGTGATATGACAGAAGACTTCAGTCTTTTCTTGGTCCATGAATCACATCTATCTGAATTTTTCTAAGCCATCTTTAAGTACAGAAAAAATGAATATATCCATAGGGATTTTTTCCATCAATGAAAACACACGGTTGAGATGTCTGCAAAAGCTCAAAGCCTTATACACTGCCTTAGAAACACTCTAATTATCACATCCTGTTCACATTATTTACAAAGTTTTCAGTAGGATGACCCACTGAATGAGCAAAGCAAGATTATACTGACAGTCTTGTGTTTCCTTGGTCCCAAGCAATCCTGATCAGCTCAGAAAAGCAAATGTTCACATCAGCCAGTCTGTTTGGCATCCAGTATAAGGAGTTCTTTTGCCCAGATAACTAAGGTTTCTGGCTATGCCTTTGGTTTCACAAAAGTTTGCCTTTCTGAAGCTTTAACAGCATCAGAAGGAGCTAACAGGGGCATAGGATAGTGCAGTTTTATTTTAAATACTTTCTGTTACTGGATAACTCTAAGATTCAGCGGCCTCAAGGGGATTTTTGAGGTCACAACAAAAATAACTTGAAATTGAATACATGGAGGGAAAAACTCCCTCAAAACAGGTAATAGGTTTAAGATGCTGTTTAAGATCTCTCATGGTAATACTGTCCCTTACAATGGAGACCTGCAGGAGACACCAGCCCACTGCTGTAGACCCAGTCACAAACAGTACCCAGGCTAAAGGCTGATGAGCCAAACAGCCCAGGTGTTCTTACTTCACCATACTTCCAGGAAGGAGACTTGCACCACTTTAGCCTGACTTGGGGATTGGAATTTAAAGGTACAAAGCCCAAAATAGCTGTCTGCAGAAATAATCTACCTGATTACACCAGCTCGGAATTTACCTGGATCTATGAAATACAATTTGTATTCATGTGGCACATTTATCTGGAGAGCCTATAAGCTCAGGAACATTGAAAGTATTGAAGCAGCCCAGAGTATTTTCAACTCTTGCTACTACAATGTAATAAAAATGCATCAATCTTCAGAAAACAACCCACATTTTACCACGGATAAATTTCTTCTCAACGTTTTTGAATACTAAATATACTACTAACCAGTCTTTCAATCAATGTGGTAGGGGTTCTATGTATTTATATATATTAGCAGTGATTCATCTTAACTACTATGAAACATCAGAACAGTGATGCTTTTAGAATAAGCACACAGTTTTCTCACATAAATGGTACCAGTAAACTTCCAGACTCACGGAAAAATGGAAAAGGTAACTGTCAGCAAAACTAATTACATTAAGAAATTGCAATATCTAATGTATTTCTGCTGTCTGGATTGTAATAAATAACCCTAGTTTAAATAACTTGCATCATTCATTCACAGACACAGCTGAGAAGAAAACCTAAATACCCTCTCAGACCTTTGCTAGCTAATGTGTGATAAAAAGCTGTTGCATGTCAGTAATTTGATGGCAGGGCATTACACAGGAAACAAACAGGGCTGTAGCACCACAATAGGCTAGAGTCACACAGGATTCAGAGCCTAGTCACCCACATTCCCAAATCCAAGAATAAACTCCATTTATGTGACCAGTGCTTAGCTTATGCCCACAGCATCTATGGGCAGCACAAGCTTTCCAAGTAACATTTTATTTACACCACCTGATGCAATCAGGAAAAGTATACAAGGTCCACTTGGTATCTAATTTTTCTTGAACTTAACACCAGTCAGTCTAAACAGAAGGTCTTACTCTGCATACAAATCTTGTCTTCCTGGTCTCCCCAGACAACATAGCTAAACCAAAACGACAACAGTCTGTAGAAGCAGTTAAGTTCTTCAACTTGAATATTGCTGAATTGTCAAAGCTATGGCACAATTCTCCAACAAGGCAGAAGAGAAGACGGGTTGACACTATAATCCAGTGGTGAGGGCTTGCAGTGCTAGAGAGGCAGCTTTAGGCTCCTGCTCCTTACAAACCTATCATGAAAGGGAGCCCAAATCCATCAGCTGAACTTTAATGGGGAAGTACAAATTCAAGACCCCTGCTCTAGATTAGCGAACCTGCAACAGGTTTTGTGCATCTGTGCCCTGATCACAAAGACAATAAAGATTTTTTCCAACTTAAGTGATTCTATGATTCTGTGTTGGGGGTAACAGTGTGGTTTTTTCCACAGGGAAAGCTGGCCAGCTTTTGAGATGTCAGTTCTGGGGGGCTGGTTCACAGCACAACTGAGAATGCCCAAGCCAGCGTAGATGCCTCCCTCCAATGTCAACCAGGCACTTCATTCCTATTAAAAGGGAGGAATTCCAGCCTCTCTTTTTCCTGGCTATTTCTGACTAACTGAATCTTCCCATGCCTGAGTCCTTACACATAAGCACCTAAGCAGAAGGACTCTTAAGGAAAGCAGCAGCATTAGTACTGCAACAGTTCCACTCTGATTGTAATCCAGACCACGTTCTTGTTCCTGACCGAATTTCTGATTCATTTCAGATCACTGTTGTTTCTCTTGAAACAAAAAGGCAGGCTACTAACTTGAGGCCAAATTCAGTTCCTACTACAAAGTCAGTGCGAGTTACCATACTGATCCATAAAGGAGTCAAACTAAGACCTTGGTCTTAAACAAAGGAAGAAAATAAACTGTAACTACTCACTAATGTATCCAAAATAAACATTGCAATAACAGAACTTTTTAAAAGGAGACCTCTGTAAGTCAAATGTATCTACTGTTCATTCTTTTGATAAAAGGTAACCTCTTGTCACTCCGAAGCAAAGCTGGAGAATGATTTTCTTCTGTACAGAAAATGAATTTGTTCAGCCTAGGAAATGTTTACAAATATTTTTAGAAAGGACTGGTTTGGAGTAAAAAAAAATTCTTCTAAAATGCAATGGATTAAATCTAAAATCACTGCAGATTTAGTACATAATATGAAATGACATTTCGACATGCTTTTTATGTGGCTACAAACTGTACATAGTGGAATTTCATAGCCCCAAAGAATAATGCTCTTCAGAACTCTGTTTATGCCTCTGAACATCATTCAGATTCTGTGTATAAAACTACATAATTTAGAAACTTAATCTTGTTTTTTAAACATGGCAGTATATTTGAAATATGGTATTAATTTATGTTTGCATCTCCAAAGAAAAATGTAGAAAGATAACTTAAACTAGAGAATTCATAAAAAAACTATATCAATTTAAAATTTTACTGCATAAAAATATGTACTTTTCAAATTATTTTAATAAATTAAATATCCCTAGAATTTTTAATATATATCCCTGACAGTCTATAAAAGAGGGTTCTTGTTATAGAAAATAAATGGAACTCCGAAAGTACCCCCTTCATAAAACTTATTTAACAATAATTATATTTTTTTTTTCTTCAAGGAATGTAACAATATGTACAACTCTATATTACTATACTATCAAAATAGTACAGGTTAAGCGTAGCAGGGTTCTGCAACCATAAGATAGTAAAGTCACATTACAGTGGAGGACAACTTGGGCCTCAGATGAACGTTATCAGTGTGGAGCATCAGTTTCTGGATGGATCAGATAAGAAGGGGTAAATACAATCTTCTCATCTACAGTAGATTTCACAAGAGGTAGAGTTCAAGTGAAAAAGAATGACATTTGGAATAAGGTGCATGCTCAGTATTTTCAATTTGTGACTTGCTAAGGATGTCAGATTTTATAGGAAAAATCTTCAAGGATTCTTTCTTTTCCTCTAAAGCAGATTTCCATGATCAATTTGTAATCTTTTTAATATGAATCTGAAACAGAGAATCAGAAAAAATAAGTAATGGTTTAGTGTATTACATTTCTCAGTAATAAGAGGTAACTATTTCTAGTGCTAGCCAAAAATCTTAGCTTCAAAACAGAATGAAGAAATCTCCCATTCACTGGTTATGTTTTTCAGTGTTCTACCACCTCTTACCTCATTCAGAATTGCCCAAACGGCTGAATTTTGTATCACTGAAAGCCGGAATGATGAAATAGGATTTAGGCTGGGGTCAACTGTTCCTTCAGCTACACCATTTTCAAACTTCCCTGCAAAAGTACATACTCACTTAAGTCTTGTTCAACAAACTGAAGTACAAAATCCAGAGAATGTATCTGCAGTATCACAATTCACAGTATCATTGTGACAGAATCACAGTGAAACCAGCATCATTCCCGAAATAAAAGGCCGTGAGTGATTTTGACATCAGATCCAGTTTTGCAGCAGCAAACAATATGGGGCACATCATCAGCACACACCAGTCTGAACAGGATTACATGTAAGAATAAAAGCTTTGAAACTGTCTAAAGGCATTAACACCTTGAACTCTGTGAAGATTTTGGCACAGGTACTCAATATCACAGAACTAATATGATGCCTTTGGCTTATGTGTTTTCAAATAAGATTAAGGACGAGGGATATCATTCAAGCATAACATATTCCTATTTAAAGCACCTTCAATTATATTAAGATGAGTAAGAATTCAATTTAAAAGCCCAGTTAGACTTTACAGTTAAACCATATAGACAACAACTGTAATTTATTATGATAAAAAAGTGTGCTTCCATTACAACAGGATTGCCCAAACTGTGTCCAGCAACTAATTAAAATCCATGTGTAAAATTTCTCTTCCTTGACAACATGTATCCAGGCACTGTCCCCAACAGCCACTTGGCTGTTGAAATGCCAGTCTCATCCTGTGACAAGACAGCTGATTGTCTGTAGGGTGGGTTCCAAACCAGGCCAAACACACAACCCACACCAGAGCACTTGTGCAGTCACAAGACAGAGGAGGTGATCTTACAAAACCTGAAAATGCCTCTATTATAATCTAGGTGATCAATCCTGGCAGAAAAGTTGGATGTAGCTGCACTACAACTAAGAGTCACAAGAGATCTCTGTTTAGTACATCAGTCTCTGAAAAGAATTAGTGACACAATATTAAGCAAAGCCTACGGGGTCCTGTACCCAAAATGAATGATAAAAACTCAGGTTTAGGTTTGTTTTGGTTTTAATAAAGATGTCTTTAAGAGTTGCAATAGTAAGAATACACATATTTTTCTACTGTTACATACCTATCCTGAAGTAACCATCCTCTAAGCGTTTGTCTTTGGTTTCTTTGCTTAATACCAGTTCTTCACTCTAGAACAACAAAGCATAAATGAGAATTTATTTTGACATATGACTTTGCCAGAGAAAGACAAATGTGTGTGCACTCTTCTTATATATTCAGCATCCATTTTTTCCAAATAATTAAGAACAAGCCTGGAATATAGTTATTTATAGCCTTAGACAAGCCAACCCAAAAAAAATATATATATATAAAAGAGAAAAAAAAAAAGAGCAGCACTGTTCCAGAACTGAACAATACTTGGCTTCATAGGAGAAAAATCAAGTACTCTAAGGGCCCCATGAAACTCGCATGGTAAGTGCCACGTGAACAGAACACTTAGCACATACTGCCATACACAGTAGGACACAAGCAAAGGCAGGACCTGCCTTCTTTTTCTATGGCTTAACAAGAGCTTTCTGTCTTGGACAAATGAAAACTTACAGCTTACATTTTGATCTAAGACTTTGGGTGACATGGAAAGCCATCAGACCAGCGAAGGAAGCACCACAATTATCACTGCCTCACTATATGGATGGGGATCAGCAAGGTTTTTTTTAATAAGCACAAAAAAATAACTGTAGAGCAGATCTTGAAAAACAGCTTGAAAATTACAACCATGATCCAATACTGAAAGACTCACTCTAAGAATTTCCCAGGAATTAATTAAAAATTCTTGGCAAAGTGGAAATTAAATTGATCAGCATTTTTTTTTTTTTAATTCCTATTTTGAACTAAGGCTGCTGAAAAAGTGGTGGGAATGTTTTTGGTTATTTATTTGGGAGGCAGGTGTTTTGGTTTTCTTTGTTGTTGTTGTTGTTTGGGTGTTTGGGGCAGGTTTTTGTTACAGGTTGTCTTGAGGGTTTTTTTAGCATGCTGCTTGAATCCCAGACAAATCCAGTCTGGGGGTACTCTGGTTTCTAAGGGTTTTTTGGTTTGGGTTTTTTTTTCTGAATTCTACTTAACGAAGATCAGGGTTAAAATACTTGAATGAGTTTCTAGCTCTACTGAAGTCCAGGGCAAAGAAACAGGGCCCTCAGGAGCTGCTGACACCAGTGGCTTAGGAGCAGGCCAGATGCAGAATTTCCTGTTTACCCTTCCCACAAATTGCATCAACAGCAATAGAACCTCAGCAGCATTACTTCCTTAAGGGATGCTCCAGTGAGGGACATTCCACAGCCAGGTAATGCCAAAAAAGAGATGCCTGATGCGCATTTTTGCCCGTTATCCTGTGCTTGTATCTTGGACTTAGATGAAGTGAGGGCTGCTGCTGCTGTTTTTGTGGTTGAATGTATTTCCACAGGTCTTGAGAAACAAACCCCTCAGATCTTATGATATCCCACGTGGCATGTTGTATAATTAGAATCAAACTAACAATTTTCTTTTTAAGGATGGGAATAGTAAGAATTTCCTATTTTTGCCTTCATGGAAGGCAGACTGGGAAAATGGAAATGTGAACTCCTCCATGATTACTTACTTTAAAAAAACGGAGAGAAAGTTAAAAAAAAAAAAAAAAAGATTCAGCATATGGCAATTCCAGCACAGGTATATGGGGGAAGATAGAGATACTCTACCATTTTAATACTAAATAAAATATACTTCTCTGAAGTAATATCTTAATTCTCTCAGTCTTTTGTGATATAAATAGTTAGCTGTGATATCTAGTTGAAGAAAAAGAACTCATACCATCTGAATTCAAACAAGAATAACTTTAGATAGTGTAGTGCTCTCCTATGGTAAAACTGGCTGATTTATGGGGGGAAAAAAAAAAACAAATCGGGAGAAAGGTACACATTCTGTTTAAGAATCTATATATTTCGGTGTCTAGTGGGTTTGAATGTGTGTCAATCCCTGAACTAAGACTTTTTTACTAAGTCAAATAGCAGATTGACTGAGGTTTCCCATTTCCCAAAATACACAGGAGAGGGAAGACTGTTTATTTTTTTGTTTTAAATATTAGCAACGAACTGGAAGAAAATGACCTTGTTCACCTCGAAATTACCAACAGCACTTGTAGCAGACTGCACCCTGAATGAACATCTGAATAGTTGAAATAGTCTTCTGTGAACATATCCAATTAAAATAAGGAAAATTATGAGAACATCAGAGCATCAAGTTCTTACAGTTAAAAGAAGCATTTATGTCTCCTCAGCCTGTTAAAAATGTCAATAAAGAGACTTTGCTTTCATCCTGTAATGGAGAAGACACAAATCAAAAAATTCATACCTGAAAAGGCAAAACTTCTACAGTCGTGTTTAGAAGTATGTCTCCTGGATGCTCTGGATTGCCACTGTGAAACAAGTACCTATAAATAAGAAGTAAAACAAAAGACAGTCTACATACAGCAGTCAGAATCAGCTGTCTAAATGTTAATTGTCACTTACAGGTGTTACAAGGATAAACATCATTTTTAAACTGATCCTACCTCAGCTGGGGATAAGATGGTTTCACATATTACTGTAATTGGAAGGGGTCAAGTTTTTCAGTTGCTAAAGAGTAGTTGGGCAATATTTTACAGAGGAAGGGAGTTTGCATCATGTGCTCTTTCCAGGTTCCTCTACACAAAGCTGCAGTTGTTACTGCCTGGCACACACTGGTATCACCTCCAGAAGCAGGAGCCCTGCCTTCCTTCAGCCTCTCCCCAGCACACGTCACCCTCCCCCTGTGCCCACACGATGAACTCTGCAGATCCATTCAGAAACAGTTCTGGGAACTTAGCCAAGTCAATATTTTGCCAGGTGAGTGTTCCCCAAGTCCATCTCTCCACCATGGTTCATTGCAAAATCTCACTGATGATTGTGCCAGGAACTCCCAACCCACATCCACACCCTTCATGTTACCTGAATTCAAGCTTCTATTACTCCAAGGACAGATTTATTTAAGATAAAAAAAAATCCCTCAAAAAAAACCAAACCATAAAAGGCTGGTTTTGACATGTATATACACATATACACATTAAAAGGACTTTTTTAAACCTGTACAAAGTCCCCATTACTCTTACTCAGATGTGCAATTAACTTTTTTTTTTAGTTGGACGGAGTAAGTATGTTTGCAACATCTAAACCATCCCTATAAGTATCAATCAGTGAAGTGTTCAAATTCTAGCTGCCTCCTCTGAGCAGCTTTTGCAGTACTGCACATGTGTAGATAATGTTACAAAAGAGACAATTCCTCTTTATATATAACAGGAACTTCATGTTATTCTGAATATGTATTATGTAAACCAGTAATAATATTTTTTTACCACTAGGTGGAATCAATGCTTGAAAATTGTTCACTACTTGCCATTTTTTCTAGTGGACCAGAGTTAATTCAGAGTACTGTCATAAACTAATTAGATCCTACACCTACTCAGATGCCACTTTTAGGAAGACTATTTTACTTTTATTAGGTTTAAATGAACATGTAAAAATCTATCAACACATTTCAAACCTTTCTTCAATTGGAACTTACATGGTATTTACTGTTAATTTCTCTTCGACATTAAATATGTCACCAGCCAGAGACAAAATTAGTTCAGAAATTATCACTTGATTAAAGTTAAAAACATTAGCTCAATTTGTGATTTATTAAGATGCAGTTAGAAATGTAAATTCCAGCTTGTCTTTATCCAATATATCTGAAGTAAGGCTGAATACCTGCCATTAATCCATACTCCATAGCTACAAGAAAAGTGGAAGAAAACAGCACTCTGACCCTGACTCAGAAATGTCTGTGACCCAAAATGATAGAAGTATTTTAAGAAAATGCACACACACATAGAACATTTCTTTTATCAAGGCTCAGAAATGAAGTAACACCTCACACTGTGATACAAGAAAGCCACACTGATTTCTATTGCATTGGCTTCAGCAGAACTGCACAGTTGTACTGGAAAAGAGAACTGGGCTAAATAAGCATCACTACTGTGATTCAAGGAAAATAATTTCCACACTGTACTTTAATGTAAAGGTTAGTCAATTCCAAAGTATACAAGCTACCTAAAACATCCACAGTTCTTCCAAAACAAATCTTGTGACTTTTTCTAGACATTAATGACATAAAAAAACCCTAATAATAATAACAATAACAATAATAACAATAATAACAATAATAACAATAATAACAATAATAACAATAATAACAATAATAATAATAATAATAATTTTTTCTAGGAAGACGCCTTCATTGTACATCTCAATAGTAAGCAAAACAAAACTCTCAGGAAAGCTGACCAGAAAACTAAAAGTACATCCTGCTGTCTTCTGACCTAATAGATCTAACTAGTCATTCCTTAGTCTGGCAGATATCCTAAGCAGTACTGGCCATTTTTTCTCTTGAAAACACTGAAAATTCTAAGGAGACTTAATTTAAAATGGAAGTAATCAAACACTCGCCGTCTAAAATATTCCCATCAAATGCTCCACCCAAACCACAGACATGCTGCTTTTTCTTAGCACTTAGTTCTGAGAAGACAAACCTAAAAATCCACAAAGAAACTCCCTGGGATCTGGGATCACTGTGCTCTCAATGACCAGTAATTGGCTTCAGAGGTTTGGATGGGTTTTTTGGGGGAAACAGTAGCAGTGAGGGCTTTGTTTGTTTGTGAGGGGTTGTCATTAATTTATTTGGGTTTGTTTGCTTGTTTTTAAAAACAACCCTGCAAGCACACAGCCACAGCCAACCATTTCTCCTACTGTGCCATCAGCTTTGAGACTGAGATGCAGCTTCCTCCCCTGAGCAGTTGTCACTCCATTAGAGCAATGCACTCCCGAGTTGGCACAGTGCCAGAACAATTTACAGCAGTAATTAATCAAACCCGATTTCCATGTAATCAAACCTGCTATTTTAGTGTATTTTCTATAACTATCTGTTAATCCATATGCACACACAAATGTAACACATGCTCATGTCACATTTTAAATTATGTTTAGAAAGGAAGGGGTATTTTTATATCTGAGCCTTGCTTCAACACTTGACAGATAACACCTACTTAGACATTAAAAGTTACACAGATTGAAAACAGAAACCTAAATACACATACACAGTCAATCCATATCTAAGATAAATATTTTGTTTAGGACTAAAATTTACCAGTTAGAAAAATTCATTTAAAATAAAATTTAATTTACAAAAAAACAGATATTCTACAGCTCTTAAAATAAGTGTCATTAGCTATTCTTTCATAAAACTTGCTTTTCTGACAGGGGAGATTTTCCAACGGAGATTCTTTGGAAATGGGTTGAGAGAGTAAAACTCATTTCAAAACAAAAATCCCATTCAAAAATCCTTGAAATGGCTTTTAAGGAACCTGTCTTTACCTCCCCAAAGCCAAGACCTTTTCTACAGACTTGCTGTTATGATAGATATTTAACTGGATGAAAGAGTATTATGGGTTTCTCTCTCCCAGGTGGAGAGAAGACTCTCATGTCCCCTAACTAATGAACGTATTTATTCCTCTGATATTTCTTAAGTAAAACAGACATTTCTAAAAACAACAGAGACATTTGCAGGACATTTAGGCTCCTCATTAAATCACTAATGTAGAGTAATCCAGTTGATAACCATAGGATTATGAGGTTTCCTTTTATTTAATTCCTGCACCAGTAGTAAGATGTCTGGCCCAGTCCTTTTTTCTTTCAAGAGAAACACTGGTTTATAACTGGACTGAATGACCTTAAATGTCTTTTCCAACCTAAATGATTCTATGGTTTTCAGACTATGATAGGTATTTCTCAATACAGAGAGCGAAGGACCTGGGAATAGCTTTGCTTTCAATTGCTATATTATTTTGACACCTGTCCTGGGATTTACACATGACAGTCCATGTAAACAGTAAAAACATGCACTTTTTTTCCTAATTACTTAGTATTTTTCTTAGGGTAGAATCACTAAGATTTCCTCGTCTACCTGCTGCTTAAACCTAACACCTTCTGAACCATTCCTTCAAACAAAAATTCTGAAAGCAATGGATCTGTAAATATAGTAATCCCAACAAAACACAAATTCACCCAAAGTTAAAAAAAACAAATCCTACTATTGCCTAACAGAATATTACTTCACTACTTCCTTAATTACAAAATACAAACATGAACACAATTGAACATTTTTTATCAAAGTCATCAGATAAAAGTAACTCTAACTTAACAATTGCTAAGTATAATACTAATGTATCTGAATCTAAGAGAACCTTTTCTGCTGGCAGTGTCTTTTTAAAGAGTCACAGGTCAAAGATAATAACCAGCTACTCTAGATATTCAAACACAGAGACAAACCTCCTCTCTACTAGAAATAATTAAATGTATGAACTCACATACATTCTGCTCATGACCTCAATGTGGTATGAGAGTAAGAGGAGGCTGAGTTAGTATTTCATGTAGTATTAAAATATACGCAAAATTTCAAGAGCACTGAAGGTTTAAAAACAAACAAACAAACATACAAACAGAAAAAACCAACACCAATCACCAAACTGAATGGAGCGAAATCAAAGCTACAAAAACTGTTTTCATACTCAGTGACTTCAGTATTTACCCAGGTTGAGGGGTTGAGTTGTTGCCATGGAGCTAGATACACATATAAAATCAAGACAAATAGAGGGGAAACCCCCCCCAGCCAATAAGCTGAATCAAACATTCATACACATCCTAAAACACAAAGGAAAGGGAAGGAAGAAGTGTGATTATCACTTGTACACTGACAAAAGATACCATTAGTTTGCCAATGCAGTTAACTATTAGGGTACTTTAGAAGCCCACACTCAGGTTCAGAACCCCTCCAATAGTGAGCACCCTGAAAGATTCTCACCTTTTGTAACATCCCCCATAAGATGGGTAAATCAATAGTACTAATCTGAATTGCTGACTTTAATATTCTTTTAATAGCTAAATTTTTTCATCATCTGTGCTTTCAAAAAAAGCCCCAAAACAACCATGCACACCTCTACCCCCCTCTATCTTGCTTATAAAGGGATGAATCTCTCTTCTTTCTCTCACATCCAAGCATATTTAGGCCCAAAAAACTATTATTCTCTCTATTACCCACTTTGATTTCTTTTAGGTGTTAAAAAATCTCCTATATTTTATTTAAACAAAGTGCCAATTATTTTTTCATCTATAGAAATGTCCTAATTACATGTTCTAATTAAAATAGAACGGAATACACAACAATTTTATTAGTAAATTATGGCAGTTTTGTAAAAGGAAACAGTATACAAAAATACTTTAAAGAGCACAATTCACATCCACTGTCAATATATCTGGGTTTTGTTTTGAAGGAAACAAGTTCTCTCACCTGATACTAAACCTGATTCTAAGAATATAAGGATGCAGGCCTTTGTGCTCTGTAAACATCAGGAATCAAATCCTTTCCTCCACATATCCTCCTTATGTCTCTTTTTAGAAATCTGATGCATTTTATATCCCATTTTCAGAAAAGGAAAATAGGAAGGCAGAGAGGAAGTGTTTCCTTCCACATTTGAACAAATCATCCATAACAACATGCAGACTTAGAGTTTTCAATTCTGCACAACAAGAATTTCTGTAAAAGCAATATTCAGTCAGCAATTTTTTGGCTCTCTACAGATGCCATCATCCACTGCAAGAGTCATTATTCACCAATTCTATCCAGCATTTTTTGATCACTGGATGCAAATGTGGTAAAAAGAAAACTAATCTACCTCCTTTGTGTCACTTTCTCAGAATCCTAATTAGGAAGTGTTATTCTACTGTCACTGGAAACCAGTAATAACCATGCACTATTTCCTCATGCAAAACACAAATAGAAGATGAATGATTTTTTTTTCCTTTTCTCAATCTCAATTTATTCTCCTATTCTTCATGCCTCTTACTAAGTAATTTGAAAAAATTGCTTATACTTCCAAAAAAAGTGTAACTCCTCCAGTCTATATATATATCTGCACCTGCCAATTACTCACAATAGGTAAGCAATGTAGTGGAACCTTTTGTTATATATATATATTATATATATTTTGTTATATATATAACATCTTGTTGTTATAATCCCAAATTCAGAAAAAACTCCTCATAAACAAACAAAGAAGAAATCCCCTGGCCTCCCCAAACAACACAAAACAGAAAACACTCTGACCCTATTATCTTCTGTGCAAAATGCCTGGTAAGATTTCACTTCCTCTGACAACAAAATTAGCCCATCTAAGTGTCTTTATATAAACTGAGCTGCATGGTTGAGAGCTGCAAGGGCTGAATTCTCCATTTTCACAGAAGTGTCGACCGAGTGCAGCAAAAGGACTGAACTTTCTCATGGTTGTCAATGGACCACAAAGTAGCTTTACTGAAGAGGAGATGGAAGGATTTTGGGGAGTGGTCTGAGTCTGTTTTATCCATCACATGCCTAAGAAATTAATTTTCTCAGACCACTTTAAAACTCAATCTGAATCTTTTAGTAAGATTACCTGTACCAATTCCTAACCCTCTTCACTTGTGCAGTATGTGTAGAAGGTATTTAGCTGTGTAAGAAAATCTCAATTCTCTGGTCTACTCTTCTACTGTTTCCCAGACAGGACTATGACATCCACTTTCTAAAGCTGCACTGACTGTCTGGAGTGGGCTCACATGAACTGTACTAAAGTAGTCTGGCATTAAATTAATCTTAATGTTTTTCATTTTGGAGGTGGTTTGGGATTTTTTTCTATTTCATGGATAGGGTTTTTTGTTTGTTTGCATTTTTTGCTGGGGGTGATTGATTGTTCTTTTACAAGGTTATTTCTGCTGAATTTTTAATCCAGTGAGATGCAGAAAGGCTTTGTTGGGGTTTTGAGTTTAGCATGTGTGCATGTATATATGTGGGTGTATGCACATAAACATTTTTTACCCCCCCAGCTTGGCTGGGTAAGCACAGATAACTCCCTTCATTTTTCTTGTACACAGGCATTTGCCACCATTTGAGATTGCACTTGGGTATGTGACCTCACCACAGGCTGGAAAGATGCAATTATGACATCTCAGAGACTCCAGTCTTTTTGGAAGTCACGTGAAGTATTAGAGTATCTCAAGTGGCATTAGACATCTAACATTTTGGCAAGAGCATTGAGCCTCCAAGATTTCTGAGTAAGAACTATAAATCCAGGAACACTGCCAAGTACACAAATCTTAGACATTAGTACCATTAAGAAAGAAGCAGCATGTCCTTGGCTTAGGCAGCTCTTTTCTTCTGTCTCTGATCCATACTTTGAGTTTTTTTCCCCTTTTCATATGAAGTCCTTGCCTCATTGTTATGGGCAGAATTCCATGCACAGAGCATTCCAAACAGCATCAGTGCCTGGGAGCCTGCCTGCCAAATCCCTGCTGTCAGTGCATCCATTTGAGGATGTTCTACTCATTAGTACAGAAGCTTATGCAAACACAGAAACCAAAGTCCTCAAATTCTCTTTTATGTACACTAAAAGTATTATCCCACCTGAAGTGTACTGACAAACACCAAAACATTTAAAATAATACACTCAGAGATTTCCCATCAGCTGACATGACCATTACAAGCTTCATAAAACGGTGTTGCACTTTAATAGCATACATCTTTAGAATCAGAATTAAAGATGACTTCTAAATTATACACTCTATGTTTATGCACTTACATGGTTCTTGAGCTAAAACTGCCCATAAAAGGTTTAATGTACTGGGCTGAAGGGGAGGTTCTACACTGAACAGTGATTATGAACTAAGAACAGCTTATACATCAGGCAAGTCACTGCTGTACTCATCTAAAACCAAAACAATTTTGCAGGTCCTTAGGTTTTGAGTGGTTGTTACTGCAAAAGCAAATGATGAGGAAGTTCCATTTCCAGTTTTGGAAAGCTGTTAGGAAGGTTTTTTTCAGTTGTAATGCATTTGATCTTGTATCTCTCTTAGCCACAGGAGGACTTGCATCCCGTAGGACGGATAATTAATTACATTTTGGATACATACAAGACTGACTGCTATGATACTTTTTGATAACTTTTTTGTAGTTTAAAAAAAAGTTCATTTTATTCTTCACTGCTAGAGAACCCATTTTAAAAGCTGCCTTTATTTTTCTTCACAAAATATCATGCACCCATCTGTCAATTTTTATGCAGGTATTTTTCAGCACTGTCACAATAATTTCAAAAGAGACAAAATAACATATATGTTTAGTTACCAGGAGTCCAACAAGATACTATTCAAACTCAATACATTGATTTTCTGACTTAAATAGTCAAATATGTATTTTCTTACATGACTATTAATTCTGTGTTGTGAGATGATGCCATGGGAAATAAAAGTGAGGTTAACATCATGTGTTCCCTGTGATTCCAGTGCCCAGAATACACAAATTAGATGAATAATCTCAAATACTGCACATCCAGTATCTATGCCAATATCAGAGCACAAGCTGGTAAATGTAATCTACGAGGTGGTTTGTCAAAGTATTAAGATTCCACTTTAAAACTGAAAATCCAGGCAGCAAGTTGTACCTTATAAAATCACTTATTAATAGTCAATGTCACATTAGGATGACTGCTCAATAATTTGCTAAAAGGAAAGGCCAACCAGCTACAGGGCAACTACAGAGTTCAAAGCAGTGATGGGGGGAAAGGGAAGGAAAAAAACGCAATACTACAAGCAAAAACATATTGCCCCTCCCCGAATAAAACTAAGCAGCTAATCCTTTTGAAAATATTCAAAGTAACACTACGAAGCAGTATTGCAGAAGAGCCTGGAGCAGAAGTCCTATGCTTGAAGCCAGGTGAGGATCAGTCTCTTCTACCATGTCTCAGTGGAAAGGACAAGAGGAAATGGCCTTAAGTTGCATCAGGGGAGGTTTAGATTAGATACTAGAAATATTTTTTTCACTGCAAGAGCAGTCAGGCATTGGAATAATGTCCAGAGAGGTGATGGAGTCACCATCTCAAGAAGTTTCCAAGAGGCAACTGTATGTGGCACATAGGGGTAGGGGTGCTGGGTTGATAGTTGGACTAGATGACCTTGAAGTTCTCTTCTAACCTTGATGATTCTGTGAAGCAGTTACATACAAGAAACAATGAGCCTCATATTTTAAAAATAGAAAGCAAATTTATACATGTATACTAGTGAGGTTGGGGTGAGTTTTGGTTTTCGGTGTTTCTTTTTTTTCCCACAGTTTAATATACGCACTTGTCTTTTCCCGAAGCTTTCTTCTTTTAAAATAAAGGTCAGCATTTAAAATGCATTTATACTGAAGCAAACCTGAAGCCCTTTCTAAAAATATCCATTCTAAATTCCTATTGCAGAAGAGCCATAAGTTATGCACTTTCAAGGGCTTTCTCAAAGTAATTAGTGCATATGTTCTTTGAAAACAACATCTGATTTGTGTCAATCACACCTATAGGGAGGACTCTGAAACTTAGTCAAAAAAGAAATGGTTGTGATCATGATGGAAACAGCATCACCTGAGTGCTGCAATGGAATGTCTTTCTCAGATGTGATTTGACTGGCTAATAAAGAAACTCGTAACTGTCAGTTTTAATAATTAAATCTGTGCTTGGAACAACAATGTACATACCAAAACAGCAAAGTGGATTTCAGTAATTATGTAAAAACCTGAGGGAACAGAAATTCAATATTTTTTATCTTTACAATGTAGGCTGTTTTGAGCATTTGGAGAACAGTCCATCCCTTTATTTAAAAGAAAAAAAAAAAACAACAACAAAAAACCCAACCCAACCAACCAAAACGTATCTTCAACAGTATTATGCAATTTGTTTTTAAGAGGAACCTCCTTCAATCTACTTTCCTTCTCAAGGATTTTCTACTGAAAGAAATGTATATATTTTCTTATTGCAAAGGATGAGACCCTAGATTAATATTAAGGGACTTTAGTGTTTTGGCTGGAGAACTTTTGCTTGGAAAGAACCTAGAAAGCTTCAGTACAAGAGCTGTCACTAAAGCATTAGAATGTTTCAATTTACACATCCCCGTTCTCCAGGTGTGGTTTAGAATAAGCACCATTTATTTGACTGTTCAATATTCAGCAGGGATCTGCCAGCCAGGTCTTGCATAAAATAGGCACAAATGCTACTTTCTGCTAAGTGAAGTGAGCTCAGTTCTCACTTTAAGTTAAGAGATCCTTGACAGTGTTATCCCTGACAATATTCTCAGATCTCAAAAATTAAATATTAAAAGATTTAATGAAAGCTAAATACTGAACTGCAGAAAACTCAAATTCAGTTCAGCAAAACATTCGGTGTGGAAAAATAAACTACAGGAACAAGTCAGTGCTTTGTCACAGTGCAATAGATGTGCCATTCATTCAGTCAGAGCTGTGGTCAGTATTTCCATTAAAAACTTCTTCATCACAAATTTATTATGGCAGTTACTAAGCAGTTACCTCAAACCAACTTGGCAGACAAAATTTCCTTTAAATTCAAAGAGCTCCTCTAATATTTAAAAGAAAAAGCCTGTTGCATCTTTTCACAGACACAAGATCACAATCAAAAGTGTGCTTTCTACTCTTAATTCCCACCATCAGATGCATTTCCCCACCAGGTAAGTTTTCTTAATGCTTGGTCCATTTTCCCTTTTCTGTGTTTCAATCTGCCAGTCACAGTTTTATTTTTGACTGCTTCAGTAAGCATCCCTGAAATATCAGGAAACTCCACTGCTCTACCAGACCTGCACTTGCCAAATTTTGCAGCTGCTGCTCAAGTTACACAGACAAACAAAAACAAGTCCCTAATAATTTGAAATTACAACATCTGTAAATCTAATTAGTCACTGACTTCAGAAAGGTAAAATACTGTATTTTTGAGGATACTGTGACAACAGAAGCTAAAAGTAATAGTAAACTTTGAAATGGCTTACAATGATAGCTGAATAGGTAGCATCATTCAAACCTGTGGACTTCCTATGAGGAAGCAACAGAATGCAAGATGTTTCCTTTCTTCTAAAACTAAAATGCATTTCTTCAATAAATAAAAATAACAAAAAACCCAAGGAAAAACAAAAAACAACCCCCAAATCAAACAACCAAAAAAACCACAAACCAACCAACACAAAAAACCCAAACAAACCAAACACAAAAATCCCACAAAACCAAAAATCCTCCACAAAAAACAGACATCCACAAAACCCTCCAGAACAACAAAAAAGCAAACCAAACAAAAAAAGAACCAAAAAACAACATCCCACCCCAAACAAACCCCCACAAACAAAAGAAGCCCCAAACCAAAAAAACCAAGACCCTGAAAAACCCCACTACTTTCCCCCCAAAAAACAAAACATATAATCCTCTACAGCTAAGACTATTCTTAACACAGCAGGTGGACATAACCTTAGGCCTGGCTACAATTTTCCAGGGCACAAAAATGAACATTATTTTCCCACCTTTTACACAGATAATTAGTACTTTCTCATTCCCCTAGTTCTCTTTAGCATTAAGGCAACGGGTATAAAAAAAATGTATTTTTTCAAGTATTGGCACAGAAAAAATATTTTGCCTTTAATCCAAGGAGGTATGGCAGTTATGTTCCTCCACACATGCACCTTGGAAAGCCAACCAGGGAAGTCTTTTAAAGCACAGCAATCAACTGAGAGAGTAATTTGACATCTCAAACAACAACCTGGAGTTTCATAGGTCAGAGTACTTTGGAACAACATAGTCATAAGGAAACTACTGATCTTCACTGTTGTGCTAAGCCAAGGTGAAGACTTAGCCTTTGATTATGCACCAAGGTACACAAGTTGACTAACTGGATTCAGTTCAGGACAGCAAAAACATCTCCTTCACAAGAAAAACCTCCAGGCAAATTGATTCAAAGAAAGTTTGTTCTACCAGGCTATAGGTATTGGTCTAAAAAAAACAACTACACAAGGTGTGTGAAGTAAGGAGAAAAGGAATCCACTAACATAGCAATACTTAATTAGACGTTAAATAAACCACGTTATTTTATAAATCTTGAATTACAATGTTGGCGAGACAGTAGCCAGCAAAGCAGTAAATGAGTCTTAATAAAACTAAAGGATGACTAATCTCTACAGTGATAACTCAATTACCCTTAATTAACCTGACCAGTAGTTGAAAAGAAGTCACCTTTAGTCCTCCAAAAGATAGTTGTATTTTTGAAAGCACACACCCCCTTTCTTTTTTGTTGCATTTTAATATTTTTTAAATCAGTCAAGCTGGAATCTTAGCACAGTGACTTTTGTCAAGCCCTAAAGCTATATCTTAAAAATATTGCACTTCAAAGTCTCCAGCTTTCAGGTCTGGGGACATCCTTATACACTCCAGCAAGATTTCTGATCTGGACAACCAAGGGACCAAGGCCACAGGGCAGAACACACTGTACCACATACCAGGCTGTACAATTGCTCTGTAATTAGAAACAGACTAACCAAATACAAATAGGACCAAATTGGCTTCTTTTAAATTCTCTGCGACAGAGAAGCACTGGTTTTGCATTGCATTTTTTAAAATGGCTCCAGATTAAATGAAAAAAGAATTTAAAAGCAAAATTTACCATAGTAAAAGAATTAGAGGGAAGACAGTAATGATCACCGTTTCAGCTGCACTCCAAATGTCCTACACCATTTCACTTGAGGTTATAACGACAGGCCCAAATTCCACCTTAAAGCATTCTTGGCACAAGCAACTTCATATATGAGACCAGCAGCAAGTAATTACTAACCTTTCTACATTGACTGGCTTGTCAAATTTAAAGAGAATATAATCTCCAGCAACTGGTGTGACAGCCCAGAAAAAATCTTCCCCTACGTAGGTTTTTTCTAGCGTATGCCCCTGGTAGACTTTTAAAGATGTCGAAACCTCTGCAGGTGGATTCACGTGGATTTTATGCAGTAATGGTTTCAGGAAGTCTTTATCCTAATTGAAAGACAGACAAACATCATGCTGGTCAGACAACCTTGTTTATTGTGTTCCTTTCCCAAGTGGTTACACTTAAAACAAACATTGGCATAAAATGGAAAATGAATGCATTACTCATTTTGGGTGCATCAGACCTTGTACTGCTCAGTAATATGGACGTGCCATTAAAGTGAAAAAATTAGAAAAAATATCTCCTAGCAAAAATCCACATAAATAAGCTGGACTAGCATTTCTTCTACTTTATAGTAACCAGTCTGTATCAGATTTAATTCCAGCTGGAGGAATACACATCATGCTTCAAAATGCAAGACAACAAGAAAAAGCCTGTTTTCTCCATCATCACAATGTTATTCATTTAATCAGCCTGCTCTGAAAAGGAAGGGAAATATTGTCTACTAACTGTGAGTTTCTGGATCTTCCCTGCTAGAGAAGAGTGGAGGCCAACATGCTGGAAAAGAGAAGGCCTGAAGCGTATCCGTAGGTTAGATTTCTGTCGATCACAATGTTTCTGAAATGGTGGGGGGAAAAGGTAAGGGTGGGATAAAAAACAAAAACAAAACAACACATTAGTAATAACCAACACAAGGTAAGAACCTAGGCCTATTTATCCAGTTTTTCTTGTTTTAATTCCAGAAATCTGCCAAGACTGCTGTGCAAATGTAATACTGTTCAAGGTCCTTGCACAGAACCTGTTTATTCAGTAAGGGTGTTTCTTGAGAAATGAAGGATCAAAATATGAAGTTTATTCCCCATTTGGAACTTTCTCCAAGACTGCTATCCAAGCAGTGACATCCTGCAGAGCTTCTCCGGTGGTTACATGTTTATTTTAGGTCTGTTACACATAGAATCTAACTAGACTTTTGCTTTTTATCGTTACTGCACCCATCTCCAAAATCTGAAGCAATTAACAGCTATGATGCCCCTGAGAACTGTCCCTCTGAAGTTCTTTTTGAGATAAAAATCTTGGCAGGAAGAAAGACTGTTCCAGAGCATGCAGTAACCATAATGTACACTATGCTGGCTTTCAACTCACAAAAATCAACTCATTCATCATCATAAAAACATTCTAGAAGCTTTATAATAAAAACAAACTTACAGCATCTTTCTCAGGGTTACACACTTTCACCCAGAGGATATGGTCCAGGAGCCAATCAATAGGTTTCTCCTTATAAAACATAAATATGAACTCTACAATAAGAGTGATATCTGGAGACTGGAACATTTTACCTGTGGGTGACATTAAGAATAGCTGTAGTTACTTTAGATCAGATATAACATTGTCTTTTGAAATCAATGAGACAGCAGATGATAATATTTGTGCCAAGACAAGAAATGTTAGCACTGAACAACTTGAAATTTCAATGTTATTAGAAGTTCCATACCTTTCAACTAAATAAAACAACTATTCAAACAAGAACTTGTCATTTATATTGGTGCTATCAAAATAGTCAGTGTATATTCAATGTACCACAACACAGTCTCCTTAAGAATAGAAATTGTCAGTTTGAAAAATTAAGAGAAAGGAGAGTTATGGATTGGCATCTATTATTCCCCATGTCACGTGTAAGTTCAAGCACCTGAGACGAGGCGTATTGCGAGTGTTATCTGCCACACGATTTCAGCTTCTGCAGGTACAAAAAGCAGAGATGCAACACCTACCACTAACTTCAGAACCTTCTGGGCAGGAAATCAAAGGGAAAGAAGGAAGCTACCAGAACATATCCAGAGACAATGCAACTCAAAAAGAGACATCCACAGTGATCAGAGTTTTTTTCTGCAGTGCATAGGCCATCAGCAGGACTTCTGGGTGGCACTGTGCAAAAGGATTCTTGGGAATTCTGCAGTGTGTGGCTTAAAGGAGGCCTTTGCAAAAGAAGGAAACTTACTGTTGATGAAGAAAGTCTATTTAATATCAACATGAGCAATCACCTACACGGTTGTGGAATACACTTCTCTGGCAGTAGAGGTGTCTGAAGAGAAAGGTGGCCAATACACAGGGCTATTGTGTCAAGCTGAACGCAGCACTTGAAAGAGGTGCCTTGTATGAAAACACTGCTACCAGGAGCAACGCAACTGGGAGTGGGGCAGTCCAAGGCTGAAGACAGACTGACAAGTGCTTGTACCAGGGACTGCACTGAAGCATTGGAACAGGCTGCTGAGGGGAATGCTTAAGGCACCATCCCTGGAGGTATTTAAAAGACGTGTAGATGTGGCACCCAGGGACATGGTTTAGTGGTAGATTTGGCTGTGCTGAGTTCATGGTTTGATTCGATGATCTTTGAGGTCTCTTCCAACCAAAATGATTCTATGACCACATGCCAGCTAAAATCCCAAAGGCAGTTCCAGATTTCAAGGCAGATTCAGAAAACATCCCCAGGTTTGCAGATGAAGTCTGAAGTCTTTGCTAGGTTACAACGGAGAAGGCAAGGAAGAAAGACATCACGTAACAATGAGTCTCTCGGGAAGACACTGGCTGAAGTGATTCAGTTCTGCAGATGTTGCTGACATGTCAGTAGTGCTGGACTAAACAGGGATGGGCTCTTGGGGCATGTGTGAATCAATGGATCAGAGTCCAGCAGAAGCACTTTTCCAGTGCAAGTCTTCTGTCTCTCCACATTTTGGAGTCCTGTACAACACACTAACACACAGCACTCAGGCACGGGAAATGTTTTGAGGGTTTTTTACCACTTGTGAAGAGGCCTCCACAGGCTTTCTATGTAAGTTCCACAAGTGGTAGAGGTTCTAATATTTTCTCCTACTCTTAAGAAAACCAGCTGGAATAGACATTAAGAGGAGACCAATGGAAGAGCCTTGCCCTTCTCAGAAAGCAGGTCTGATGCACTCTCTTTTCCTTATGACTTGTGTGACATTAGATAAGAACAAAGCCAATGAAAGAATACTAAATGGAAACTCTGAGAGGAGGTGTTTGAGTTAGACTACATCATTATGCCATGCAACAAATATGGAACAAGCATCTGACTAAAGTACCAATTACTTCACCTGTTAGAATGATGCTAAACTCATTATAGTAGATAATTTACACACTGTGGTGGAAAAGTAAATGTGCTAAAACATTAACTGATTTGGCATTGCTATATCAAAGTTGTCCCTTACAGAAACTTTTCATCCAGCCCTTTACAAAGCAAAATATTGTCAACACTTTTAAGTGGCTGTTGCAATGGGGTCCTCAAATAGGTATCTCCACATGAAAATACTCTGTAACTAAAATTTGAAACTCCCACTACACAAGGGACAACTCCTACTAAGCTTGGGAAAATTGCAAAGCTTTATTCTTAAAAGACATAAGAAAGATGCTATTATTTTTATTAGTACATTGCTAGTATTTACACACTATATGGTCACATTGTTTAACACTATTTGTGGAAGTAAATATTGTAAAATCGGTAGGAAACAAACATGATCAGTTAAATGTTGTGTAAAATAGTCATGCAGAATAACAGCTTTCAGCTTGTCACACTTCCAACTAAACAGACCCCAATTTTCCTGGTGATTCATCTCTGCCTACTGCTTTCAATGGCATAGGGCAGGAGAAGAGAAAAATATGGTAAGCCCTAATAAAACACCAGCTAAAAAATGGCTAATCAGGTGTTTCTGTGATTTTTATGGGACTGAAACCATCATTTCTAGGTGACACCTGCTGAGGCAGTCTGTCAGTCACATCTGTTTCCATAGGAAGTGCACCTTTCCATGTGGTGTCAGAGAGATGCACAATTCGATGAGAGTCAGAAGATAGAACTATCCCCACAATATCACCCTAATCTCAAAGCAAGTAAACTGAAGAGACAGTTTATCCTCTTCCAGGATCTATACACAGTCATGATGCTCTAGAATCCTTTTCTTCTTCTGCCCAAGGACAGAGCAGAAGAATCACACTGACATTTTTTCCTTTGGCTAGCTCATCTTCTGAAGAACGTAAGGGTTATCGTCTTGTCCTCACTCACAGACCATGTCACTTAGAACCTGGCATGAAGGTACAGGATCCTACAAGTAAACTGAGAACAAGACTGAAGGTAAGAGTAGAAATTCACTCTTATCCCTAATTTAAGTTATCCTAATTTAATATAAAATACAAACAGGATATCAATGAATTATTTACCTCCATATGGCAAACTTGTCTAGGCTCAGAGGCAGTTTCCTCTAGGCCAGCACTCTACTGTCCACCATGCAGTCAACCACCCCAGACTTGGGGAATAATCTAACTGCCATGGCAGTTCTGCCATGGATCCATGTCCCCTTTTTTTCCATCAGAACAGTCTTTCTACAGCAGCTCAAAACCAGAGCTCTGCAGTGAAATCTCTGGTAAAACAGGTCTTCAAAGCTCTGGATCCCTGACTGGCCACACCTAGTCCTTGTAATGGAAACCAGCCCAGGACAATTCCTACTGCAGAGATCCAACACCCAGCCCCTCTGAATCCAAATCAACCAAGCCTTTGCCTAGTCTCTCCTAAGCAAGAGCAGCAGCAGCAGCCTGGCTTCCCTAGGGCACAGCCACAGCCCAAGGACAAGTGGCAGCATTTGCCAAGGTCCTTCTGTCCTGCAGCTCCCTTGCAGCAGCATATGAGGAAAGTGCTGTGAGCCACAGAACCACTGAGCCACCACTCAAATCCAACCTGCAGATTGCCCACTGGCCATCCCCAATATGCAGTCAAAAATCATCCAGCCAAAGAGGCGTAAGCAAAGCACTGCAGTGAACATGCACTGCCTCAAACTGCAAACTCTGGGAAAGAATTGAAGCAATGGCTCATCTTGCACCATGTTCATGCACTTGGTACAGTACATGGGAACAGACATAAATCCAGGCCACTCTGCTGACAAAACTTCAGAGCTTTTGGATTCTGGGCACACACAACCTTGCAGAGAAACTTCAAAATCTGAAAGAATTAAGAGACAAAGGTAAAATCTTGCTCCATAAAACCCTAGAGATACAGTATGTAGATTTTCTCCAAATTATTTATCTATATTGATAAAAATGACGATCAGGACTGAAAAAAACCCAACCTTTCTGATTTACTGTGCCCTGACAAGACTTCTATTCATTTTTCAGTCCTTTTAAAGGCCACCCTTAGTGAATTATTCTGGCCCTCTCAGTATTTTGCTGGCAAATACAAGGCACACAGAAAATGAAACACTTTGTTTTCTAGTTCTCTGAACTGCAAATATCTAAATCATTCATTTTAATTTTTCCACATGAGCATCACTAATACTGAGTCTACACCAACAATAATTTTACACCTGCAAGCACATATTCTAGCTATAGCTGATGTTTTCAATGCTTTCCCTGTTAATGATATGCAAATTTCTGGCATTAAAACCAGAATCTCTTTGAAGTTATTTAAAGCTCAAATGTTTGACTTGATCTATTCTTTCCCAAACTTCAACTATGTGCACAGCTTGAGCAAAACTGCAATCAGAACAACTTAAAATAATCAGAACAACAGCCTTAAAACATCAGGGCACAATAAGACTCAGAGGAACTGTGTAAGACAACCAAAAGGCCATTTCAGACCACTCCATTAAATGTTTGAGACAGCTGGCATTATAGCTACAGTGCAAGGATTGCAGTTCCTCTGTTCCAGGCAGTTGGAAGACAAATTCCTCATAAAAAGCTAGTAGGGCTTTTCTACATTATGTCACAGGTCTTGCAGTGCAAACAAGAATTCAGAAGAGTAAAAGATGCATCTCCTTCCACAGAGCTTCTTTAGGAAACAGCATACATCTCACCCATTATTTATTAGATACTTGACAGCACTTAAGACTATGCTTTCAGGATTAAAAAAAACCAAAGGAAGCAACGTCTGTTCTGTGGCAGAGGTGACAGAATTTTATAATCCTGCTGTCAGCCTAAATAGCTACATTTGCCACTTCCTCATGGAGCACTTGCATAAATTAGATTTTCAGTTCAGAAATACACTATGGCAAAAAAATACCACATTTTTACCTCGCAAACTTGCAAGCTAATCAAGGTTTCCAACAGCTAACAGTGAAGCAGCCACACCTCTCTTTTTGAGAGATTATTTCTAAATCAGTAGCATCTAGACAACAGATTGCCCAGAGAAGCTGAGGATGGTCCCTCCCTGGAAGAGTTGAAAGCCAGGCTGGATGGAGCTCTGAGCAACCTGGTCTAGGGACAGGTGTCCTTACCCTTGGCAGGGGGGTTGGAACTGGATGATCTTTAAGGTCCTTTCCAAACCAGGCCCTTCTCTGATTCTGTGAATTGAGTGCTCTACATTCTTTCTTGGACGTCTACACATAAAACTGAACCCCAGTTACAAACTACTATTACTCTTCCCAACGGTATCTGCATTACCAAATTACCACAGTATCAGTCTGCATTAAGATCCATAAAGGGATAGCAGAGATGAGACAAATCTTCATTACTTGCATAAAATTTCCAAGCAATGTATGGTTATAGCACACCAATGTGTACCAGAGCCAAAAGTTTTAGTTGCTCTTATGAATACTAATTTTTTCTCTCAAAACTTAAAAACAGGTATATTTATATAAGTAGCTATATATATATGTAAGTAGCTATATTGGAAGAAAAATCAAGAATCTAATTTAATTTTCTAGGTAGAAAAGCAACGTTAAGATCTGTAGCCATAGCTAAATGCATCTGAAATTCTACTGATATCATCTAGTTAAAAGGAGGCAAACAAATATGATACAAGGAAGAAAGAACAGGGATGCAAGCAGCAGGAGCTAACAGCTAAATTTAACTACAGCTACTTTCAGAGCCCACACTGCCCAGAAGTATACAGACAGTATAGAAAAACAAGATATTTTTAAACAATTGTGCTTTTAATTCAGCCAAGTCTCAGTATTAACAACTATCTACCTATCCCACCAGGTTTAAATGCTGTGCCCTCTCCAACAGCACAGAGAACTGAAAGTGGGGATGGAATACACAAACACTAAGCAAGTTAAGTGACCTGAAATACAACTGCATGGGGTAAACAGTGCACTTCCTGAAGTGTAAGTTGGTTTTATGCACATTTGACGTGCCATTCTTACAAAGTGGCAATTTGTAAGCAAGCACACTCTACTACTAAATCAGGCAAATGTAGAATAAAAGTAAATTCTATAGCCCAGGAACTTCATACAGAATTTACAGTTAAAGTGCAAGTAGACTGGTGCTAAAACTCAAATTGTGGGCTTAGTTGGGGTTAGTGTTTAACTGTTCAACAGCAGAAACAAAGTCTTATCAAATGCTGTATTCAACCAGTCCCTGCTAACACATAACAGAATGTTGCAAGGAGTTCCCCAATCAAGAAGTTGTTTTTTTAGGGCAAGATGTCAGTAAACTACTTAAATTCTTATTTTTCCATGCCAGGCAGCATAATTTCCTATTTCTCCCACCTCTAAGGCCACAGAACCAATCCCATAATTATTTCAGCACAGTGTATCTCTGATGGTAGCCCAAAGCACTTAGGTGATAGCCAGGTGTAAAAGGAGACTTCACTCTGCCCAATTTCCTTTCCTCCTTCCCATTGTTTCTGTAGGTTAAACTGGCAGGCAAGTCTACCAAGTACCATTCTGTACCCTAACATAGCATGCAGGAGGGATAATTACTGTTTTCCTTTCTACTCCAGGAACCTCTGAGACCCCCAAAGTCAGGGAACTATTGCACACCTGATGATGAGCTGGAAACAGGATAGCACTTATTCAAGTAGTGCCAACATTCTCAGTTCTCAGTACAACCATTATGGGTCACTGAGCTAAAAATGAAGCTATTCTCTGGCAAGTAGATCCAAAGGAAAGAGAACAACAAGAATTTCCAAGAGAATGACAGAACTCAGGGCTGCACTGTCATCTGTTACACATAGGATTTTCTTTCTGTTCTGAACTCAGCTTACAGCCTTCATATTGGAATCGTTTGTGTTGACCACAGGAATCTCCAAAGTCTGCCCCAGCTTTTGATTTTTCCTTGCATATTTCCTTGCCTTTAAAAGCTTGCTGCTTTTAAAAAGATCATGACACATCAGTGCAGTAATAAAATAACCTTTTGATTTGTAAAATTCCTTCCAAACTTCTCTATCATTGCTTTTCTGTTAAGTCTAGTATCTCTCCATGAAAAGATATTAGTGTAAGAGAAAAGAACCATAATTTCCAGAGCACCCTGGCAGTCGACCCACAACCCGAGATCCTGCATTAACTCCTCTCACTGTTAGATAGAACAGGCTTTGCAACAAACTGATGCCTGCTAATTCTTGGAAATTTTGGCACAAACACCAATGAAGTTATCTTAGGTGGAGCTAATTTTCATGGTTTTTCTACTTCAGTCAGTTATGTTTTAATTACATTTTCATTTTAAGAACAGCTAAATTAAAAATAAGTCATGTCTTGCAGTTTGATTGTTAGTATTTTTATAGATTAACTTTTGGTTATAAAAATGCCCTCTTTTCCAACAGGTGGAGTTTGCCTCCGTCATACAAAAGTATATGAAACAAATGAGGGGCAAAAGCAACAACCATGAGCTAAACCAGAGTGCCTAAAAAAGGCAATTAATTTCTACTTCTTGGTCTACTTCCAGTACAAAGAAGATAGCTTTGAAGTCAGATCACTATTAATTCAGAGTCTGAGCATGAATGTTCTTTCAAACTGCAAAAGTGAACATTTTCTTACCAATGAAACCCAGCTGAGAAAATTCAAGAATCATCCAGTCTTCAGAAGCAAGCTGAAGCGCAAAATTTTTTATTGTGCTGAAATAATTCTGCTTGACAACAATGTCATCTTCAAGCTAGAGGAAGGCAGAAGTGACAACATTAAAAAAAAAAAAAAAGCACTAGCAAAGCAATAGAAAAAAGTACAGCTAGGAAATACTAACTTATAATATACTGCTAACACATAGCCATATATTTCTAATGCTAGCACTGATATAAAACATAGATGCCAGAGCCTGGAATAACTATTGTAGGGATCAGTCTGTCTATTTGTGGAGAAATAATACAGAATCCTTGTGGAGAAGTAATACAGAAACTAGTAAGAATCCACAAACATACCTCGACTTCTTACTTTAGAACACTGGTTTTCCAGCTTCTTTCTTCAAAGGAAAATCATCCATGAAATAATGTTAGTCTAAATGGCATCATCAGAACAAGTTCAATATCTGTATTATTTGTACACAAATGTGACTGTTTACTCACAAATGTAAGAGCACTGAAAGAGTTTCTCCTCTGAGACAAGAGGCTAAAAGACACAATATCTGCAGAGGTAGGATTCATTTCACCTGTCCAACAGAAGCACAGGTGCATAGTCCATAACCACCTAGTCCAGGCTGCAGAACTGCCAACATGAAGTGCTACAATCCCTTTAATTCTCAGCAAGAGCAGGCCATTGCTGCATTAGGGATCCTGCTTGCCCTGTCCTTTCTCTCAGTGCAGTCGTGCCCTCCCCCTTGTGCTGGCACTAATACTTGTGCAACTTCCCAGTATAAAACTGGACTGTCACATGTTACTGGCTCTGCAGCCTCCCAGAGAGCTGAGACTCCAACAGCTCTCAGAGAGGAGTCAGCATAGCTTTGTGAGAACTAGATGAGATGTGTGGGACTTTACACCCCAAGGACACAGGCACAAAGTCTAAATAAAGATCATTAGTGCAGTTACTAAATCTGCAATACCTGTAGGTAACACCTCTACTTCAAAGCAGAAACACATGATAGGAACAATTCTGAGCTAAACTGAAGAAGAACTGCTTAACTCTGTTGTTAGAAACCTCTTAAAAAAAAAAAGAAAAAAAAAAATCTGTGTCTATATACAACAGCCATATTAAAGTGACACTGCACTTTCACAAGAAAATAAAAATAGATTTTAGCTTCATTTCCACTAAAAACTATGCTGGCTTTTTTTTTTTTTTTTTTTTCCCTAGGAGTCTCAACAGTAATTCATTTTGGGGACAAGGGAAAAACAGTAGTTAAGCTGATTGGATTCCTTCACTTTTTTTGCTAGGCATCTTAAGAAAAGTGACATAGGATAAATTACTTCAAAGACAGTGTCCTCCTCAAATTACTTCCCCATATACCATAACCACCATACTTAATGCCCTCTTTAAATGATGGGATCAAGTTCTCTGTTCTGTGTAGGTCCTTCTGATGTGTCCAACCACAGAATTTCTGGAGACTCATTTGAAAACTTGTCTCAAAATAAAGAAGACAAATTTACCTGAATGTAATAAACCCCCTTTTTCTGGGCATACATCATAAGAAAACAATAATCCAAGTTTTGTTTTGTTCTCCATCTGAAATTAAATTGAAAGCTTAAGGTTTATGAAAAAAGGTTATTTCAATACATGCTGGCAATATAAAGTAAATTTCATTATGAAGAATGACACATATTAGTGAAATGTTAGGACAGCTGCTTTTGGCATTGTTCCCTCAGGAAATCCACTGTCTGGGAAAAAAAAAAGAACAAAGCTTTCACCTTATGCTTTACTACAGACATCAAAGTGGTTTAATTTGAACCTGACTTTGTGACAACTACATGACATTTCACTAAAAACACATCTGCATTTAAAATGGTAACTCAACAAGAACTACTGGGTTTTACCCTGTATTTCATGAAGAAAAACAGCAAATGAAAGAGTCCACATACGGGAATAAAAGTATATCCAAAGTCTCAGTTCTCCTCCCAAAATTTAACACTAAATGGATTCAACAAAGCATAGGCTCTGATCATGCACAGAACAGCATGTAGCTAGGAATGAGATGGATTCACAGAGCACTTTCAGCATCCCCACACTTGCAAGAATTACAGTAAGAAAACATTTCAAGAATTCACATCCCACTTGCCATTTTATAAACAACTGAAGTGTGGGTGTGGGAGGAGATGGGAAAAGATCTGGGGGAATAAACCTACCTCACTCTCTCTTTTGAGTCTCCAAATGTTTCTTTCAAGTTTGTCAAATCAGGATAGTATGTTGCAGGAGGGGCTATTACTTCCACCAAACCAGAATTGATCTCTGTAGAAAACCTGTCAATAAAAACATCCTGAAGTCACATGAGAGATTCTGAGTCCTGTAGTTCCTGCTCACTGTCTGTTGGAACAGTTATTGTGTCTGGTTACGAGGACGTGCTCAAATGAGGCATATAAAAGACCAGTAGTATAGAAAAAGTATTGTTTCCCTTAGCATGTCCTTCAGAGCACTATTGCCTCTCGCCAATCAGAATCAAACTACATTCTAAACATTTTTTTGCATTTTCTCAGAACTGTTTTTCCTACAGTTTTCTTTGAACATACAGAATACAAGGCCCTAACACAGATGTCACAAATTTCCGTTCATGTTTAAACAATCCCATCTGTTTATGGTGCATCAAATAATTTAATCCCACTTACTGTTTTACAGTTTAACTGACTGACTCACTGCCTCTTAATCTGTCATCTCTTACTTTTTTGTTCAGAAGTCCAAAGCTCCATGAAACAAAAAGGCATGATTTCTTATTTCCAGAATATTTTTAATTGCTTATTACAACCTGATTTAGTTTATCATCAATCAACTAAGAAATACCCGATTAAAACTATAACTTACTCTCTTTCCAGGCTTGCAACAACACTGTTAACATAATCAAGATCAGTCTGGGGAAAAAAAACAAGCACACAAAAAACGAATAGATTACTTGATAAGTTTTGGAGTTATATGTAGAAAGAAAAAAGTAAAATAAACATTGCAGGTGGCTGTCCTTGAAAATCACTTTCATTGCATAAGATATTGGAGCAATAAAAGAACACACCACACATGTAACTATGTCTTGTCTCTAATATGAGAATTTTTTTGTAAACAGAGGAGAATAATTATCTCATATCTGCACTTAATAGAAAATTGTTAAAAGTCAAGCTCTTGATGACGAAATGATCACTGAGTGTGTGTGCAGGAAGAATGTCATACTATTATTATACAATAATAATAATATATAAGAAAACATTACCAAAGAAATCTTTCTGGAAAACAGTGCACTGAACACACACACACACACACACACACACACACACACACACACACACACACACACACACACACACACACACACACACACACACACACACACACACACACACACACACACACACACACACACACACACACACACACACACACACACACACACACACACACACACACACACACACACACACACACACACACACACACACACACACACACACACACACACACACACACACACACACACACACACACACACACACACACACACACACACACACACACACACACACACACACACACACACACACACACACACACACACACACACACACACACACACACACACACACACACACACACACACACACACACACACACACACACACACACACACACACACACACACACACACACACACACACACACACACACACACACACACACACACACACACACACACACACACACACACACACACACACACACACACACACACACACACACACACACACACACACACACACACACACACACACACACACACACACACACACACACACACACACACACACACACACACACACACACACACACACACACACACTCTTCTTTCAAAATCCTAAGTTTGCATTTAAAGCTAATGCCCTAACCACAGACAGCAGTCAGCCTTCTGCCTTTCTGACTAGGGTTGCTTTTTTGCATCAGAGACTCAATTTGAGGGACTACCAATTCTATCAATCACTCAATTCTCATAGATTCTAAAACAATTCTAAAAATTACTCGTTGGTGAAAATACAAATCGTGACATTCTGGAAAAGTCTAGATCATCTAAATTGCCAGCACTGGACAATTATTCAGCCTGGCTGTACACATGCATTCCAAGAAAAGAGAATTTGTGAACTCCTAAATGTGACTGAAACCCCTGGTCTTTGTTACACTTATTAATCTAATGATTTGACATACTGTTTACATTTTTGAGAAGAATAGCCTGTAAATCAACCCAGATTCTGGCTCATGAGGATTTCTGGAGAAAGAGTTGTCTTTGAAATGCCAGAAACAAAGGAACAGTTCATATTTTTTCTGATGAATTTGTAACAGAGGATATCACTAAAGGATTAGACAAAGAGAATAAATCCCTCCCAAACCTTTCTATAGAACTGTTAATCTTGTTTGATAAAGATGCTCACCCTTTGATTTTAAAAAAATCACCATTTTTATTTTTTAAAGATTTATTTTTATGAAATCAAACATAATGCCAGTGACGCACGCTTTTCAAAAAGGACGACAACAGCAGTGGATTTCTTCCAAAAGTAGGTTTTAAATACCACAAGAACATGTGAGTAGAAACTATTTCTCATAATTTTGCCATACACATTTTCTTCCTAAGTGCTATGCCTAGTGCTGGGCAGAAGTTCTAGTAACCTGGTAAGATGCTCACAACTTAAAACCCATCTCACACTGAGTTCCCCACAAGGAGACTCACAAGTCCATATGGACCTTTATATGTCACTGTTTAAATACTTTTATGGATTGTTCATACACATTTAATTAATAGGATGGAGTTGGACATAACTTTTTCTGTTTTGTATAACAGTTGCAAATCACAGTAACCTAGTGACTACCTAAAAATAATTTTAGTATATCCATCTTTAACTGAAGCATTCCTTTTTCACTCTTTTTAAAGCCTTTTAAATGTTAAAAATACAGAAACTGCAGTTCAATCATCATATGAAAAGACAAAAATTTGCATTTCAGTTGGCATGCCAAATTTCAATTACCCAGTCCAGCATTAAGAACTCCAACACATCTAATACAGTCCCTACTGTAATTGCATAGAAAAATATAGGACTTATATATATCTGCATACACACACTCAGCAGAAAAACACCTAGTTTCTATTCAGTTTTTCAGAGATTAAAATAAATGCCAAACTTCATGCCAACTGGAATCATATATTTGATCACAAGCTTGTGCCTTAGCACACATCTCCTTAGCAGGAACGTAGGTTTCACCTGTTTTCCAGACTACCATGAAGCCTTACTACTGCTTGTAAAATCTTACACTCTTATACAGAAGGCATCACAATCAGAAAAAAAAAAGGCTGGGATAAGAGTTTTTTCCCTACTTCCCGCTATTTGTTTGCATACTTCATATGAAAGGCCGGCAGTTTCCCCAGTCAGAGCTGCAATCACAATAGGATCACATTAAAAAGATGCAGCTTGAAGTCTTCCAACCTCATATTGCAGTCTTGGCTTCACAAAAAGTTAAGAAGGTCTGGTCTAGCTGCTATGAACATGAGATACCGAAAATACCACTGCTGGCTTAGTAGGCAACCTTTCCTTCCCAATCAGCAATCACTGTATCACTGCAGTGCAAAAGCAGATGACACTTTCAGAATGAAAAAGAACATGTAGATTAGAAGAGTTGATGTCATTTTTCACATGATCAAATGCATTGAAACATGGGTATTCTGCCATCATTTTTAAATAAGCAGTTGTATTTATATCTACCAGCAGCATACTAGATTCAGAACCAGGATTTCAACACAAAACCCTTCCCCTCAGGTTGACTGTCCTCTTTCCACAACAGAACTTCAAGAGACAATCAACTCCTCCCATTGCCCAGTCTAACACTAAGAAGGATCTTTGCCAACACCCTTTGGCATGGACATGTCCCAGGAAGGTGGCACTTCTAAGTTAATTTACACAACATCATGAAATAAGTATGAGAATACACAACAAATTTGATCAAGCTGTGCCAAGGGAAGAGTTCAGTAGATGGAAGACTTTACAGGGTAGCAATGGAAGGAAATCTGGAATAGCTAAATTAAATCTAAGGATCTTTCAAGCAGTATCAATAAATTCAATCAGCAACTTAAAAGCAACAGAAAAAAAATCCATTATTAATCAAAATCTATTCCCCATTTTTGAGGAATAAAGTGTTTACTGCCTTGACAAAATAAGATACATGGTTCTCTTTATCAACCTGAAGGACGCAAGGCTGCTCATCTCCAAGAATCTTAAAAAGGACAAGACAAATCCAGATTAATACAAAGAAGTCACCAAGAAAGAAAATGTGTAACTGCTCATTAGGCTTCCAGCCAAAATCATCTGGTAGATACTAGGTCGACTTTGGAGTAGACCTGATGAACTTAAAATCTGTTTCATGGTATCAGTGCTGCTTGTAACTATTGAAATGAAATGTTGCTGGTGATAGCAACAATACAGTTACGAATGCTTTTGTCTATCAAATCCAAAGGCATTACTAAAACTGTAATTTTTTTTCACTAAAACTCCTAAGGCTGAAGATTGAAAGAAATCCCTAGGAATTCTGGACCCATAAAAAAGAAGCACAAATGAATGTTTTAAGAATAAATCCCTTTAAAGTAATTAAGTGCAAAATTGTGTTAGGCCCCAACCAGAGTTAATGTTTCCAGGCACAAAGATGCATCTTGTCAATGAATCACATGAAGCCTTACAAACAACTTTGTCCTGGTGAATGGATCTCTGAGAACTTCATGATGAAAGGCATAAGTAGGGATGGTTATTTTAATATCAGCCATTCAAATCTTTTGGTCTGTTCTTTCTTCCTAGTCGTATGAAACTACTGATTTTCAAGACAATGCAAAACACTTGAAGTAAGACATCTTCCTTTATTCACACCAGACCAAGGTTTGATCCCCATCAGCACCTGCTTCCAGCAAAGGCAGCCATGAAAAGATACACAGCAAAGAATAAGAACAAGACAAGCACATACAACACCCCTCCTGCTATCATCCACGCTCCAACTTCTTTCAGTTCAGGTTACTTCCTGAGACAGATGTGATTTTGTGTATTTAATATTCCTCAGTAGACTCATCTTCAAGGTACCTCATTAGCATCCCCTTGAGCCTATCTAAACTTTCAACAAGAAAAGAAGATTCTAGTTTATGGGATCTGGGGAGTTTCATAAGCCAGTGAACATGGCTGTATCTAAGGTTTAACTCCTTAAATCAACAGTTTTGATGGCAAATGCATGTAGAATGCTTTGATGAATCTGTCTTTAAAAAAAGCCTCAGAGTCTGTTGTAGAACAAAGTAAAGTTGCAGATTGACAGTAAAATAAGTTTTAAAATTTCCTGGTTTTGCAAAATGCCATACTCCAATTTTCTAAAGCACTCTTCTACAGTGCCAGCAAGGCTGCATGTCAAGTTTGTGATTATTCTAATATTTGTCTGAACAGACATCATTATTCTCAACAAACACAGAAAAAAACAGACCAGCAGTGAAGTTTTCAATCTTCACTGATTTTTATGAGTGAGTGTGTGCACAGCAAAGCAGCAGAATACATTAGCTAGCAGACGAAATGAGAGGTTAGAAAGTTCTGATGAACAGCTAGTCAAATGTCCTACAAAACCAAGATTTCTGCTTTTAAGAATCAACCCTTTCATACTGTTAAATCCTGACTTCATACCCTCAAGAAAGCAGACTGATTCTAAAAATGTAAGAAAAACCATTGCATTTAAGACCAAAGGTTTATTTACTGTCCTAAGCAGCAGATGCAGAGAAAAAAGAAACGCAATCATAGAATCTCTCAAGCTAAAAAGGACCCAAAAGGATCATTGAGACCAACACCCAGCTCCTCAAATGACTACCTACAACTAAACCATATGACTAAAGGCATCATCCAAATGCTTCTTGAACTCTGACAAGCATGGTGCCATGACCACATCCACCAGCAGCCTATTCCTGTGACTGCCTACTCAGTGAAGAATCTTTTCCTAGTGTCCAGTCTGAACTTCCCCTGATGCAGCTTCACACCATTTCCATACGTCCTGTCACTGGTCACCAGTAAGGACATCAGCATCTCCCTCTCCACTGACCTCCTCGGGGAAGCTGTAGACTGTGATGAAGTCACCCCTCAGTCTTCTAAGTTTAACAAACCAAGAGACCTCAGCTGCTCCTCCAAAGTTTTCCCCTTGGGGACTTTCACCATCTTGGAAATTTATCTAGACTGTTAGATTATCCAGATCTCAATTCTTAAATGAAATCTACTAGAAGTAAGTCTTACATTATTCAAGAACACCTTTCAAAGAATGAAAAAATCCCTGAGAAACAAGTGTGCTAATCTGCATAGTGGGGTCATTTCATTGCTTACTAATTACAATTCTGTTTGATCTTTCATTATCCCATAGAATATGTGAGGGATAATTTTACCACGTATTTCACATAATCACAAGCAATATAAAATTACAGCCTTCAGAAAAGGCAAACTACACATTTATTTGCCTTGAAATAGTAAAAGTACATATAAGTATCATTACCTATATACAAGGCATAAAATTTTCACAGGAAAAATCAGCCATTAATGTGGCATTTGGACCTATTTTGGGATATATATGCAGTGAAGACAAAGCCCTAAGGAATAAAAGTGCAGCAGTGGCTTCCAGTGGTTGCAGCAGTGTATGTATATAAACAAAGCCTGTGGAAAAAGGTAGTATCATTTTTTAGAGTTCAACAAATGCAGCTGAAAAGAAATCATATTCAGGAATACAGTGTCTTCTTTTAAATCTGAAGCAGTGAGTTCAAGTTAAATCCAGGGAATGTGAGACCAAGATGCAAAGCAAGAAACAGGAATGAGAATCCTGTCATAACATAACCAGCTAATGTTACATAAGCAAAATGCAGCCTGTGTCCTACATGAGCTAATGACTTCATCGCTCCCTTACTGAAATTCCCCCCTCTGCCACATAGGCAAGAAATTTCTTTCTGTCTCCAGTCACGTCTACGATTAACCCAATGCAGTTCAGGACAGGGTTTCACAATGCAAAAGCCTTTGGCAGCAATAGCAGGAATGCAAGTATACTCTTGTACCACTCCACTCTTGTTTCTCCCTACCCTTGTGTCCTGCCTGTCAGATCCTTAATCATGAGGGCAAATATCCATACGGACTGTGCTGTGAACCACAACAGCATGTCAAAGAACAAGTTGAGTTTTTAAGAAGGCCAGCCAGAGCAAAAAGCATCACATTACAATTCAAGACCTGACATTCAGATGCAAGTTATGCTAGTGTCATACAGCCATTCCACAGTTTCATGGAGTCTGAAAGAAAGCAGCATATACTGCCTTGCAGCATGGGAAACCTTTTGTTGTCCTTGGGGAAGCCATTGTTGAAATGGTCTAGTCAGCTTGTCTTCCAGAAGACAGGCAGTTGCTGTGTACAGTGTAAAGTACCCTTCTATGTTTTGTGCTCTTTATTTGGTGGACAGAAGGAATTTTTAGGTCAAGGCAGACCACTGTAGCAAAACTTGATAGTGTTGTCCAAAAAATTAGTGCCAATTCAGAGCCAATTCAGTCCACCATACAAGTATGAAGTCACCTGCTACAATGCTTCTGAAATAAGATTACTACTGTTACTTCCCACCTCACAAATACCGTAGACATCACCAGAGAGATCAGACACAACTCTGGCTGTCAATACTGATGTTCCTTTACCAGAAGCATCAGGTAGTTATTGTGGCCCGGGTGCACCTCAGCAACTATCTCAGAGAAGCATTTCAGTCATACAAGTCCAGGGCTTGGGGAAAGAGTAAAATCCTGGATCTTATCTTTGTGCTGAGATAGCAAATTTGTCTCAGGTACATTCAAGTCTTCAAATCCTGTCAAGGATCTTTTCTTAGATCAAATAAAGATTTTTATCACTGGATTAGTTCATCACTGGACTTTACTAGTCACTGACATGAAGACAGAAGCAAAAAATCCTATGTTGGTGCCCAGTATCAGCAGTCCATACTTCTGTGTACCAAAGCTTAGGTGACAAAGGAGCAGGGACTGCAAAAACAGCATAAATATCTCAAATTCTCACTGACAGGTCAAGCTACCTCTTCAGATACAAGAGCTGGCAGTGCATCAAGAAGGTGTGTTCATCCTGATCAATTCTGAGTGAGATGTCCAAAACAACTATACCCATCTGTGTAGGCTTTGAATATAATTTGGTATAGATAATATATCTTGACAAACAGCTTTGATTAGCTTTGATTTTTTAAAATATATATATATACATTACACACATACACTAAGATCTACCAGGCTTTCTCCAACTCAAGATGCATGGTCAGATCTTTCAGGGACTGGGAATACACTCTCCAGGGCAGTTCCAAGAAGGGGCAGCTCACAAACAATTAGAAGAAAGCATGAACATCTCTGTAGCTGGGATGATGCTAATACATCCAGGTTGAGAGCAAGGCAGTCAAAATACTCTGTTTTCTATCAAGAGAGCTGCTGATCAGAGAGAAGGATAATTCAGACACAGAGCAAGAAGAGGTGAAAATACAAGCTTGTTTATTTTGTGGAGAAGATTTACATATTGCACTGCAGCATCAATACCTACAAAACAGGTTCAGCAAGATTTGACCCAGTACGTGCACCCAGTCCTTAATTTCCTAAGGCTTTGTTCACATCAGTGCACAGGAAGGTACCTTGCTGGGTGCTTGTGTCACACTGACCTAACCAGGACAGAAACTTTTCCAAAGAAATAATAAATAAAAAAAGATTCTTCACAGAAGGAGCACAAAGAAAACACTATTAAAGATCAACATCTTTTAATTTAGCAGCCACTGTTTACATAAAGAGATAACACAGTAACAGTAAAAGATAATCAAGATAGGCAAATTTTTCCAGCTTAAGTGAACTGTATATACATGAAACAACAGAATAAGATTTAAATAAGGAATATGTAAGGAAGTATAACTTGTGGCCTAATGCTCCAAGAACAAATGGCTGGTCAATTACTACCTGATGTAATCAGCAGTACACAGAAATAGCAAAATGCTTTTGCATACCTGTAGTGTCTTCCAATTCTTCCTGAAATGATTTGTCCTTCTGATATTTTTGGTCAAATCAAGGGCTTATAGTCTTTCCAGCATGCAATGATTACTGTTTGTACAAAAGACTGTGCTAAGTGCAGTCTCTGATTAATGAAGTGGACTGACAATAACTTCTGATATATTTAGAACAAAATGCTTTTTTTCATTGTAAATGAGATCTCCCCGCAGAAAAAAACCAACATTTTGTTTAGATACCAGGAAAGTATTCTAATTTCTCTCATATTCAGTTGTGTGTGTATATATATATATACACACACACATATATATATGTCTATTGCTCCACTATGATCATTTAAACTACTTCAAAACCATGTTTCCCATGTTAATTGCAAACCCTATTAAATAAAAATACTAGACAACAATTTTAACCTGGAGCTCATGGCTTCTTAAACCTAGAGTCTATGACTTATTCTGAAAACAAGTTCTCACACAAAGCAGGTTAATGAATTTGAATCGTTTGTTTTCACTCATGAGCTAGGAACTAGCTACGTAGTGAGGGGGAATAAAAAGATTTTGAAGTATTAAGGAATAATGAATCATACCTATTTATTAGTCATCCTAATGAATACCTGCAAATTATTCTGCCATAAAGTTATTTTAAAAAATTGGAGAACACAGACATCTGTCAGTAACTAGGACAATTGAACAGTTTACTGTCAAACAATTCTAGTAATTATTTAAATTGGTGATTAGTTATCACATCAGCTGAGATATTTCAGAGTTTCTTGAACTGGCAGTATGGAAACTTACTGTGAACAATTATATTACTGAGAAACATCCATACAGTAAATGAATATGCAGATCTCTTTATTTAGCAACCATAATGCATCTATATTTACTAGCTCCTCTGTTTACCCTGTTGATTCTGTTTGCAGAAGGCCATTAGCCTTCTAATTTGTTTTCTAGTAAAAAATGAAATTACAAGAAATGAGTGAGATTGAACTACTGAAAAAATAGCAGTATTAGAAGAGTTTTGTAGCGTGCTTAGCACAGAGATTACAGTCCATGATTATGGCTCCCAGCAACACTTCTTAAACACTGTAAATTTGATTTCTCAAATAAAGATAGCAAGAAAAACACTAAAATCCTTTTAAAATGCTATTTTTTCCTATCATTTCCTCTAAAACCATTTTTGTAGTCTTGTGCTCCCATTTTTGTTGTTGCTACAAGCTATAGACAAGGCACAGATAGTAATTTTAAGCTTATTAGCAAAATTACATAACCTCACCCTATGACCATTTCTTGCTGTATTTATACTGCACATATGTTTGAGCAGAGGCCATACCTTTTTTTAGAAACTTTTGACGTCATTTTTAATATAAGCATAGTTGGTCAAAGTTATAATGTATTTTTAAATAAGCCTTTATTATTGCATGTGTTAATGACAGCAATAGCCTAATGCATTTCAGGCTAGGATACCCCACAGATAAGGCTATTTTAAAAGACACAGACCTTTTTGTTTAAGGAGAAACAGAAGTCTACCAGAGGAATAGGCCTTCCTTCAAACAGCCAGAGAAAATGCTTAATAAACCTACACTTTCCATCTGGCAAAAGGAAACTGAAATATACAGAATAACTCAGAAAAAGCACTGCATAATTCATGATGAAGTATTTAATGCACCATATTAATTATGTAGAGAGTTCCCTGTAGCAATTACTGTAAGATAATGAGCTTAAGAAAATAAAAAACATGGTCCAAAAATAAATAAGGAAAGACAATAAATTGGATGGAGTAAAGAAAAAGAAATGCAAATCTAGCAAGTGGTTACAAGAGAACAAAAATTTAAACTTTGGTTCTTCAAATGTTCCCATACATTCTTGACTTGCAGTGCCCAAAACAGGTACCTGAATAAGCACACAGAACTGCTCTCAAAGTGGAATAAAGAAGTAACACACAGGGGGTAAGTGTACCCCGCTCCAGAGCCAACCACACAACTCTCCATGGGCACAGGAGCAGTAGCTCCCATGTGGAAATGTTCAATTCACTGGTGTTCATTTCTGTAGAAACACTCCCAAGGTGAGAGTATTCCACACCACCTCAAAGGAAGAAAGTTTCTAGCTATGGAAAAACCAGGTATAGCAATATGGCTTGTCTAAGGCAACAGAAGATGGTGCAGCTGGGGACACTTCACTCCTATTCCAAATTTTGCAGAAGACAGAGAAACCAATGATAATAGACAGTCCTCATAGCTCAGACCTCCTTAAGATAAACAAAAGCAACTTCAGTTTTAAACCTTGAAAAGAAGCCACACTCACAGGCAATAAAATTTCTCCAACTAATACAGTGAAGAAAAACACAGCATTCCAGTAATTGAGAAAGAATTCTGTTCCCCTGATATTCTCAACCAAGAGATGCTTTAAATGCATCTTTTTTTTTTTCCCAGAAAAACAGTATCTATCCAGACAGATAGTTTTTGACTGGCTGTCAAGAAAAAGAAAATAGAGCAATTTGCATTAGAAAATACTAAGAAAAAATTCTCAGATAAAAGCAAAATGTTTACAAACTTTTCAAGGAATGTTTTAAAATATGTTGATAATAGAAGAATTAAAATGCCTGATTTTACACTGATTCATCCCTGAATGGACACTGGCTCACTAAATTAAAATAATTTTCAGTTATAATTGGGGATTTGAATTTTCATCTGTGGGACGTATAAAAGACTGTTTCTGCAGAGCACTACAGTTAGACAGATGAAGGTCAAACATAAATTTCCCACTGTCAAAGTCAGACTTCTGAGAAAAGCATAGGGAACAAAATAGGTACATGCAATTCCCGCATCCAACAGAATTATTTCTGAAAGTACTCTATCATTTTCCTAAATTTGATTTCCACTAAATCAGAGCCAAAGTGAACAAACAGTCCAACTGAACACTGAATTAATCCATTAAAAAGGTCTGGGCTTCAAACATCCACATTGTCCAGAAAATTAATTCAATAACAATCTGTGCCTCACATCTCAAACTGCAGCACTCATTTGACAGAGGACTAAGGAGCAGCATAAAGAAAATGGGAGGAATCCTCCCCTACGACAGAGTTCCTCAGCCATTATTCTTAGGGTGATGGAATAGCACATCTTTGTCACTATGTATAAACATAAGAAGATTTGCAAAATAGCCACTCCTCTGAATCCACATCCACCATCCCCCTGAAAAATAGAAAAAGCTGGGCTCTTCAAGATTGTATGTCAGAAACCCAAGACTGACACTTTACTTTTCCTGGAAGGAGAGTCAACTCTCTGCATCTTGAAGAAAAAGCAGATCCTCATCAGTTCCTGAAAGGAGGGTTACTTGTGATTAAAGGCAGGTTAGAAATTGTATAAAAAAATTTAAGCAATTACCTCTCCTATAAAGACAACCATAACACAATCCAGTTTTTCTTCAGGGGACAACTTATCAATAAGGGAGTGGAGAGTTTCTGTAAGGTAAGACTTGACTTTTCTTTTCACTGTAGGTATTCCCATTACAATGGAAACTGAAATCAAACAAACCAGAGAGGTACTTTCAGTGACTGCATACACAAGATAGAAAACAAAAATCTTGCAATAAGGCATTGCTTAATAAATGCAAAGGTTTAAAAGGTGGAGATTACAGTAACTAAAAATAGTTTAAAAATATGCCACCCAGCATCAGGAGCATGACTAACAGTTAACACCAATGCTCAGAACAAACACAGCAGACAAAAAAACCTCAATCCTAGACATGCCAGACTATTGTGTAGGTGTGGTGGGCTGATCCTGACTGGACACAGGTACCCACCAAAGCTGCTCTGCCACTCACCTCCTCAGCTGCACAGGGAGGAGAAAATGTAACAAAAGGCTTGTGAATAGAAATAAGGGCAGGGAGAGATCACTCACCAGTTACTGTCACAGTCAAAGCAGACTTGAGGAAGTTAATTTATTACTGATCAAATGAACATAGGGTAATGAGAAAGAAACCCAAATCTTAAAATACCTTTCCCTCCTTCCTGGGCTCAACTGCACACCTGATTTCTCTACCTCTTCCCTACCAGGAGCACAGGGGCATGGGGAATGGAGGCTGAAATTCAGTTCATCACACATGACCTCCACCACTTTTTTCTCCTCAGTAGGGAGACTCCTCAGACTCTTCCCCTGATCCAGCGTGGGGTGCCTACTATGGAAGATGGTCCTCCATGAACATCTCCAATGTAAGTCCTTCTCCCAGGCTGCACTTCTTCATAAACTGCTCCAGCATGGGTCCTTTCCATGGGCTGCAGTCCTTCAGGAACAGGCTACTCCAATGTGGGTTCTCCACAGGGTTACAAGTCCTGCCAGTAAACCTGCTCCAGCGTGGGCTCCTGTCTCCAGGGGTCCACAGGTCCTGCCAAGGAGCCTGCTCCTGTCCAGGCTTCCCATGGGGTCACAGCCTCTTTTGGGCATCCACCTGCTGTGACATGGGGGTCTTCCAGAGGCTGCAGGTGGATCTCTGCTCCATGGGCTGCAAGGACACAGCTGCCTCTCCACATTCTTCACCATGGGCTGCAGGGACTCTCTGCCATGATACCTGGAGCACCTCCTCTCCCTCCTTCTGCACTGACCTTGCATGTTCTCACTCCTCTCTCCAGCTGCAATTGCCCTTGAGCAGCTTTTTCCCCCCCTTCTTCAATTCCAGTGGTGCTGGTCTGAGTATTGGTTCCACTGGACATAGGGAAAGCTGCTGGCACCCTCTTAGAGAAGCCACCCCTGTAGCCTCCCCATTACCAAAATGTTGTCACACAAACCCCAATACAATAATCAACAATCACAGTATTATTCAGACAAGGTGCACCAAGAGTGATTAAACTCCCTAACTTAAGTTTAAAAATAAAACTGGTATAACCATTTTTCAAAACTCAAGTATTTAACTTCTCAGAAGTCATCTTTTAAAATAATACTGCTGAAAGCCTCTATTACTTTCTGTGCACCTGATTTTGGTTCCTCTAAATAAACAAGTTCAGGACAACAGAACTGCATGGGAGTTCCTCAACTAAATTCCTTATCTCTGCCAAAAGCACCACAAATGCAAAGCAATACATCCCCAGCTACAATGTTATTAACACCATCTTTCAGCAGGCCATTTAAGTCCTGTGTTGCTTAACTTTTCCATAGTTTTTCTTCTGCACTCTACCCAGGGCTGGCTACCTACTGGGAACACTGCAGATAGCAGCAGGAACGCAGTGAAAGGATAAAGGAGACTTCATGAAGTCCTAAACCCCTGAATTTCCTCCCTCTGTTTTATTAAATAAACCTGATTCCAATTCCTATTTTGTAAATCCAAATTTCTGCCATATAATCCCAGGGGGGCATAATACCGACTTCACTTAAAACAATAATAGATTATTAGATTTTTCCTCCCTGAACAATAACATTGAAATAAAAGGTATTTATAGTCAGAAAAATAAACCTGTGGCCTGAGCCCACACATCTGTCATACAGGCATGCCTTCTGTTAAAAGAAGGAGCAATCAAACTTACTGAAGTAATGAAAAAACACAAGCCAGGAGCAACTAGAACACTGAATTTTTTTTCCCCTCCAATGACTGTCCAGATTTTATTGATGCAATTATATCTGATTATCTTAGTTCTCTCAACTTTTAATTTATACTTTGAAACATACTGTTCAGAACAACAGAAACATCAACGCTAAAATAATTATAACCATGCATGGCTGCCCTGCAAATCTGAAAAGCCAAAGGGATATATCCATTAGCAGTTCAGAATCTGAAATGCTTGAGCTTTGTTTCCTTTTAGCTACAAAAAAATTCATCCAAACTAAATGCTTCTTAATGTGTACCTTAACACAGCATGGGGTGTGAGTGAGATTATGCAGAAAAGAGCAAAGCTGAAACCAAGCTCCTTTCATCTTGGATTCAGGGAGAATTCAAAGGATATCAATATCACACAAGTTAAATGAGATGTCCTTCATCTACCAAGAAATGCAGTAAATTCTTTTTCTAAAACTAGAAGGTCCTCCAGATATAAAACATGAAATAGCCATCATATTAGCATACCTCCTGTCCTTCCAAGGCCAACCTGCACAGAAGGTTGAAGGCTTCCTTCATTTTTCAACAAATGAGGCAAATGGTAATAGATATTTGGCACTTGAAGAGATTTTCTACTTGTTAGCTCTTTTAACAATTTCAGCGTCTCATCTGCAAACATACAGGAAATAAGTAATGGATAAAATAAATTATATTAAGTTTTAAGCAATATTAAACAGTATAAAATTACAAGCTTGGTCCTAACTGAAAGCCAGAATAAACTGTGCATTTTTCTGAGTCATTATATCTTGTCTACATAGGAAGTCTTTTCTTATTTTGATTTTTTTTCATAAATGATGGCCAAGACTATTTTGCACCTTTAACCTTGTTACAGATTCAGTTAATATTTATGTGCTCACATAAGATTTAGTGTGAATTTACAGAAGTAAAGAATGCTCCATTTATTTGGGGGGCTGGTGGTTTTGTTGAGGTTTTTTCCCAATTAATGAACTGGGAGGCTTATTTCCCTAGATAATTTTTTACTTTTGCTTACAGAGGTCATCACCATCTAGCAAACACTACTGCAAGTAACTTTTCAGAGCTACGAATACATACTAGAATATACTGCCCATAGAGATACAAAATAAAATAGCATTAAACATACAGTTGATATTTTGAGTATTCCTGCAAAAAAAAGAAATTAATGCAAATTTAATTTAGTCCATTAGAATAGAATTATCCTATTAGATTCCATTAGAATCATTCCTGCTCTTTCTGGTGCAACTGCCTTTCAGCATGTCCAGGTGGCTCTCAAAGTTGCAAATAACAGTTTTTAAAATTACCCTGCTGTGTGTGTTGATTTTCTTGCATCAAGTGTGAAAACAACTCATTTCAAATGACAAATACGATAGCATATGGATCTTTGAAAACTTATGGGCTTTATAATATCACGTTAAAAAAAAACTGTAGTCAAGGTTTCTTGAGATGAAATTTAGAAGAAGTAAGAAAAAGAAAGCCCTAAGTGTAATTCCTCTCAGATTCTGAGCAGAGCTTCTACAAAGATAGATGGGTTTTGCTGTGGATTTTGCTTCTGTATGTTTGCGAATTTTTAAAATACTTATTTTTAAGTGAAACTAAATTCCTAACCACCTCAAACCTTGCAAAAAGCTTTGTAAATAGATGCCATAAGTAGATATGTCTATTTTGATAGACACCAATACAAGCACATTTTACTTTTGCTGCTAACATTTCTTTAACTTCATCTGCAAAACCTGGACTAAATGCTGTCCAAGTATGACAGCTCTTTGTCTGAATGAATAAGGATCTACACAAAATAATCTGGAATTTTTTCAGTCTCAGAGAGAGCAAATAGTATTATGTATACTTAAGTGTATTAAGCTTAATAAAAACCTATCTAATGCTGTGTTCTGAGCACAAAAGCCCAGTAATTCAGCTGGCTTTCCATTATGGCTCTACATGGAAAAATGTGGATGTCCATCCCAGCTGGGATCCAGACATGGTAGAATTTAAATGAATTAGCACTTTCAGCTGCATCAGAAGAGAATAACTCCCTATATTGCCTAAAAGCAATCTAAGTCAATTTTAGAAACAAATGTGATAATAACTTAATCCTAAATCCAGAATCAAAATTGTTTGTGCTCCTCCACACTTTACAAAACCACACACATGAAATAGGAAGACAAGATTTATAGACCATGCTAAAATGCAACCTTTATCTGTGCAATTCCAGGAGATCTAGGGAACTACTGAGATTAGGCCATTAGTGCCAGACAGCAATTTGTGAGTGGCATCAGCATTGGAGCCTATAATTATAATCATTTCCCAAAAACAACAACAACAAAAAAAATATATTGAAAATAGTAAATCATAGCACAAATGCAAGCAGACAACAAATTCAAAAATCTTGTTCCAGGCTTTTGAATTGCAAAACCCTTCAGGTTTCAACTCCTTATTAGACCAATACAGTGAAATTTCTGCAACCTACCAAGTCAGATCTCTTGACAGAAAATTTTTACTTATTTGTTATTCATTTTCCATCCACAAAAATCAGAGCAATGAAACAGTAACAGTGTGATTTTAAAAGTTAACGTCAATAGTCTGGTGAATATTGCAGAGTTTTTTCTCTAATCTTGCCAAACAGTTTCCTGTAAACCTAAACCTGACCACCTGTCTCCAAAAGGGTAAAAACTTAGGGAAGATTTTACCAGTTTCATCACTATTTGTTGAAAAGGCCATTTCCTGTACTTTTTACAAATCATAAGCAATACTACAGTCTATATGATTTAATACCTTCCAGTTGACTTTTAAGCATACTTTAACTGCTTGAAGTTCATCCATTTCTTCTGTTTGCTCACTTTCCCCCTCTGACTCTATTTAAAAAGTGATGTAAATTAACTGTCAAAATATATGCAACGTAACAGATAAGTAACCAGAAGTTCCAAACTTTGGGAGCTAGGTGTGGAGTAAGTTATTCTTATGACTTTAGAGACTGAATAAGGGTGGGTGAATCATTAAGAACAACTGGAAAAAACAAACCAAAAACACCCACACCAGATACAACATATTACACATTCCTTATTCACACTGCTGAACAGTTTCATTTGCCTTTCTTGGTAGCAAGTTCTTATTCTATAGTAAGGAGAAGAGATATTGGCATTGCAGAGTTATAAAAAATATCTCAGAGATATACCTGAGAAATTATTCATGGCATTCTTACTGCCGTTTGTTTCTGCCACGGCCCTCCTGAACTGCTCCAGGATGGCGTTGAGCTCGGACGAGCGCTGCAGCGTGCGGTGCTCAGCGATGCGCAGACGCTCCTTCAAAGCGTGAAACTCCCGCTGATAGGCAATCAACTTTTCTAGGGAGAAAAAACACAATGTGGGTTATTTGCGGAAACAAACGCCTACTGACAGATCCGACAAGTGTCTAACGCTGCTCAGCTTTGCAGCACCTGGAATGCACCCAGGAAGGCAGGGCCCGGCACGGCCCCGCCTGAGAAGCTGGGTGCCTCAGAAATACACAGCACAGCGAGGGGAGAGCGAGCTGCACCACACCGGGATGCAGGGCAGGCACTGAGGGGGGATGCCCCTCACCACAGCCACAGACCAGGGCAACCCTGAGTACCCAGCACTCAGCACAAGGCAGTTCTGAACCATTTCTTGGAACAGACGCCCACAAACCATTTCTTTTAAGAAGCCACACAGGACTGGCCACTTACAAAAGCACAGGTTACATCTTCTGGAAGACCCCTCTGAATACTTTATAAGGATGAGTGGAACTTGACAGTAGTTCAGACATATAAATTTTAAACTCAAGTTTTAACTTAATATTATGGTCAGTCCTGAGAACCGAAGAACAAAATTTTTTATCAAAATTCTGCTGATGTTGATACATACACATACTCTTGAAAGGGGACCAAAAGGGAGATGGAAACACCAAAAGTGATTTGCTGATATATTCCCTTTGCCCTTGACACCCAGTAAAGTAAGTGGGCCTGGATTTTGTATCCTTCCTCTTCCTATTGGTAATTTACTCAAATCTTCTGCTCACCAACATCACTATCACCCTCCTTCAACCAACATACAGATACTGACTGGAGTATTTTTAGTGAATTTGTAACTCATAATTAATATTCCAGCCACTCAGCTGACATCCATAAACATGTCTTTTGTTATTTACCTATCCTTTCTAGTCTTTTCATATTGCAATGGCAGGGAAGCAGAAGTTTAGCAAGCAATTTGAAACTCTTCCTGTTGCTATATTACATAACACATGGGGCAAAAAAGGAATTAGAGTCAACTTCCCTTGTTAATAAGGCTGCTTTTCCTCCAAATTCTTTCAATTTACATTTATTTTCCTTTTTTTTTTTTTTTGTGGTAGCTAGGATGTACTGCTCCGATTATGTTTAGAAAACTTAATTAACTAAAATGCCCTCTGTTTTGAAGACAGATAAAAACATAGTTCACTACCTCTTAAAAACATTTCCTTTGCCAGCTTTATTTTGCTTCTTTCATTAAACCAAAGGGTTATTGCTTTTGTGCCAACAAACCCCGAACACAGATGCTGGCCCACAACACAGTGCTAGGCACACTACACCCTGCTGACTGAATCCAGGCTGCTATTTGAAATAGGAATTGATGCTTTAGTCAGCAGCACTTAGAAGACCAGGAAAATTTTTTGGAGTTTCTGGCATGAAGGCCATTCTTATCTGCCAATGATAACTAACAAAGTAGTTCAGTCCTGATGCTTCCACTGAACTGTACTGGTACTGCATTCATGGTACTTGAGACCTCAAAAGTATTAATTCCTTTAAGAAATACTAGACAAGCAGTCAACTTCTCACAGTTCCATCAACCAGACTTATCTAGGTTAAGGAGGCTGCTCTAAAAGATACATAAACTCCTGGCACCTACCTTTCACAAATATACGGTGATTTTTTTTTTCCATTAGGCACAATAGTCAAGTACAACTAAAAAATCCTAAGATTACAAATACAGTAAGATTTTAAGTCTACTACCCTATGAGTATTTTTCTAGTTATTTATGCAAAATGAAACAAAAAAATAATTCTTTACTTATGTGAACTTAAGTGACCTAAAACATTTACATCTCTAACACTTCTAGAGCTAGCACTTTTCATGTTTTTGGAGATTAATGTGTAATTTGGCATTTTGGTACTTGTTTTATAATATGGCTGCCTGTACTTTTAAACTAAACAAATTAAATTTAAATGTCTAACACTCCTATCTTTAGCATACTTTCAGTACTTCAAAGATCAACTGCTCAGATACTTATTACCTACAAACAAACAAACACAACAAATTTTATCTCATACTGAAAGCTACTTGCAAAGGAGAAAATACTTCTTAGACTCTTCCAGTACCACCATTAGCAGTGACCACATGTCCCAGACTTTAGAAAAGCATCCCTTAAGCCATCAGCAGCTTATAAATATTCTAGTTTGACTTTTCAGAGTTCCTGACTAAGTACTTGAGAATGAGCCTACAAGATTAAATTTAAGAATCTATTTTTATTTAAACTTTGACTGAGCTCAAGTTTGGTAGAGGAAGTCTTATTTAACTAATTTGGTATCATTCCATGATAAAATCACTCTCCTCATGGATGAAGGCAAGATGAAGGGAAGGCAGTGGCTGGTGCAGTCTCACCTGGATTGCTGTGTGCAGTTCTGGGCCCCACAATGTAAAAAAGATGAGGAGTTCTCTGAATGCATCCAGAGGAGAGCAAACACAGCTGGTGACAGGGCTGGAAGGTCTGTCCTGTGGGGAGTGGCTAGGGACTTTGGGCTGGTCTAGTTTGGAGAAAAGGAGGTTGGAGGGGTGACCTCTTTGCTCTGTGCAGCTTCCTGAGGGGGGGAATTGGAGAGGGACATGTTGAGCTCTTCTCCCAGGTGTTTAGTGATAGGAGACATGGGAATGGTCCTAAGCTGCACCAAGGGATGCTCAGATTGGACATTAGAAAGCATTTCTTTACTGAGATGTTGGTAAAACACTGGAACAGGTTCCCTAGAGAGCATTAAGTATTTAGGAGGCATCTGGACAATGCTTTTGGTAAGGCCTGACATGGTCAGGCAGTTGATTGTTGGTAGGTCCCTTCCAACTGAAATATCTCATTCTATGACAAGCTGACTTTTAAGTGTTGCATGTACAAAAAAGTCAATAGTGCACCTGGTATTTTCAAAATACATTTGAACATTTAGTCTTTTATTGTTCAGAGATTTCTCCAAAACCAAAAGAAATTGAATTGATTTCTTGTCCAGAAGTATGGAAAACAATTTTTTTTATTGCTATTACAGTAAAAAGGAGAGTACTGAGCCTAAAATCACAGAGAAAACAGAGGTCAGTGATCACCACCAGTAAAAAAAGATTCTTTTTCTACAGGATTATGAATTCTGTTCTTATTCGCATATTGAAATCTAGAGTTATTTAAGAAAACAGAAGAAAGAATTCAGACAGTAAGTTATAGGCCTTACAACACTGATGAAAGAACCTCAAACATATCTGTCTGTTCTCTGACAAACAAAACATCCCTCTAACAGTAGCTGTAGCCAATATTGAAGACATCTGGTCTCCAATAATTTCAGCATATGAGCATATTTTTATTTAAGAATAACATACTATTTTACATTGAAATGAGAAGATTTTCCACACTTTTCTCTGCAAGCCAGAAAGATCAAATAAAATAAATATCTTGTTAAGAAATTACTTGAGAACTGAAAGCATTAATTCTTCATTATTCTTCTCCTAAATTCTAGTAGGTTCAGCAAAACTCCAGAAGGTAAAGCCTAAATATTTTAGCTGGACAGATGCTGTGCAGTTCTCCCAACACTATGTCAGCTGAATCAGTACTTTATCAACTTTTTTCCTTTGTTGCAATACTTTCTCTTAAATATGCAGAACTTAGAATTGAGACAAGCTCGCTTGAAAGTTGATGCAGTTATTTTGAAAAGTGAAAAAACTCAATTGGTACTCTGGTGGTTTGCCAGTTTTTAACCAGAGATGAAATCTCAGCTCTCAGCCTCCTCTGGGTTATTTACGGTTCTCCTACTAAATAACTGTTAAAAAAAAAGTTATTCCAAAAAGACACCACTAACCCAAAATTACAAACTCAGTCCACTCTCTTCTTAGCCATAGACAATCTTAACTACATAACTTGCTTAACTGTGGTCTAAATTTGAAGAAAAATTTAAAGGTTTAAAACATGGAGTTTCTGAACATCTTAGCATGCATCTAATTTCTTAGTTTGGGCTTTTGTACTTCTTGAAAAATCTGTTTATATACTTCAACCCCTACTTTTTGTAACAGCAAAGAGCTTTCCCTTGAGATATAAAGGGGCGTCAAAGTAAAGGAAGAAGAAAATAGGATGTAGCTTGAGTTTAGGAAAGCATTTTGCAGAGTATGTCAGCTCAACTGAAATAGCATAGATCTGAATTGCAGGTAAATTACCAACACTGTCAGAACACTTGCTGTATTATAATTCCAAATGAAATATCTACTGAACAACAAAACAGAACAAACACTGTGGAAACTCAATCAAAGCAATTTTAAGGCTATAGAGTTTCAAAGTCAATAAAAATCATCAATAGCTTAGTATTTTGTTCATGTTACTTTTTTAGCAAAGATAGATTTTTTAATGCCCCAAGCCTGTCAGTGTTTAAGAGGCATTTGGACAATGACCTTAACAATGTGCTTTAGCATTTGGTCAGCCCTGAAGTGGTCAGGCAGCTGCACTAGATGACCACTGTAGTTCCCTTCCAATTGAAACAGTCTATTCTATTCTAACATGAAAACTTTATGAAGAAACTATTTGAGTGCACTTCTAAACTGAGTAGAATGCAGACTTGTAAAAGGTAACAGAATTGCCTGAAGACCCTTTCACAACCCAAGAATATTTCTGCGATTCTCAGTATTGCCATTATTCCTCAAGGAAAGCCTTGACTGTCTGCTAAAAGAATACAGTCTACAACATAAAAAGCAGTATGAAAGCTTTGCAAACTGTTATTTATCTTATCAATCAAGCAGGTTCCCAAACACATTAAATCACAGGCTATTTTCACAACTGAAAATTGAACACATTGAACTAAGATTGTTGAACTAAAGTGGCTGCATTCACATAAATAAATAATTAAATAAATAAAAGACAAGCTATAATTTACTCAAGAGCTCGGTGTTAGTATGGCTGGTTGTACCAAAGGCAGATGCATCAGACAAGATCAGGAAAAGCTTTGTGACCTTCCCATATCACAAGCAGGCAGCTGAGCTTTCCTTTAAACTCCAAACCATTTGAACACCCAAAGTGATGGATCTGCCACACAGACAAAAAGGTAACCAGCCACAGACTTGTCAATCAAAAAAGACAGCAAGCCAAGCACAGAGGGCTTAGCTTTGCCAATTAATTGTAGGCCTGATTTATATTTTCTGCCTTTACCCAACTGAACCATAGAAATCTCACCCCCTTTTTCATTAAAGAACAACAGGACACACAGGCAAAAGGCTCTGGTTGGCAACAAAGCATTGTACACAAATACTCAATAAGTAGAACACCTAGAGAAGGAACAGATACCTGATACAACAGGACTTTATCCAAGTGGGGAAACTTTAAATCATTATTCAAATCAACAGTGTATCACTGGCAACAGTCCTACATTTGCCAATGTAACAGTTTATGGCCCATCTTAATGACAACCCTTTCATCTTTTATAGGTTAAAGGTTCTGCAGCAAAAGCCTCATTTTTCTGTACAACCTGTGGAAGAGTATTAAAATGCCATTAAATAAATGTTTGAATCTGTGAGAACACACTGTAGCAAGTGTTAATTCAGGTATTTCTGTGATTGGTTATTCTACAACTCATTTACTCCCATTATAAAAACCCTACAGTAGTTAACATCATGCCATGGGTCAGAGACACTAACAATCTTCATGTATTAATTCATTACACTCCCCTCAAGGATGTTGATCAGTTTATAGGTTGATACAGAGTAGAGGTCTTGACTGGCAGCAAGCTTCCACACTGAGTTTCATACAGAGTCAGTGGTGAGGCAAGAGGATGCTACTCTTCAGTGAATTAGGGATTTGCCAACATGTCAGCCAATTCAATCTGGCATGGCTCTTACAGGAACATTGCTTTGTTTGAGCTACATGAGGTATAAAAATTAAGTACTGCACTTCCCGTAAAATCAGTTCAGATGTTTTATGTGATCCAGGAAGTTGTAGTATCAAGTAAATCAGTATCCAGTAAGTCGTGATGACAGCTGCACAGACCTGCTCTTCAACCCCACAGATGTAAGCAACAAGAATTTTTTAGATCATGCTTGGTTCATAATACCTTGTAAGTACCTTATATAGTACCTTATAAGCCATCACATTTGTAGTAATACTGATAAAATACTCATCTTCATCTCTTAAAAGCAGATATCCTTTTAAATTAAAATCCTGCTATGCTAATATGTGGCAGACTAAATTATTTCCACTGTCAGGCAAAAAAACATTAATTTCTCTAGTATATAAAATAAAATTCTTACCATGCTAGCACTTAAGTAATTCTAAACGTCATCTTAAAACTGACACTCTTTTTGACAAAGGCTACACTTCCTCTTTAGCACAGGTTTTGCAAAATGTAACTGCAAATACAATTACCCAATACTGTGATATAAAATTCTGTACCTACTGCACTGTAGTCATCCAATATCCACGTAACACAGGCAAAAAATACATACTGGCATTTACTGAGATAGCATGAACATTGCTTCCACTGCCCTTTGGAAGTGACTCCAGAGCTCAGAACATATTCACAAGGCACAGACAAGGCACTGCATTCTCAAATGTTCAACTGAGGAGAGGCAAGCAGAGGAATTGTCAAACCAATCACACAGGCACAGACAAAAAGCTATGTCCACACAAGAGAGACATTAAAGATGTTCCAGAATCCTCCTGTGACATTTAGACTTACAAAAACAGCAAAACATTGTAGCAAGCTGATCTAATTATCAAGTGTCAAACCCTGCACATAGGCACAAATCATATTTATAATTAGCAATGTCAAACAGCGAAGAGTAAAGAAGGTGTTAACAAAATTTGCCCACAAAGTTTAAACCTCAAGAGTGCTCACAAATCAGATTCTGACTTGTCTCAAAATTGGCTAGAAGCTGATATATGGTGTCCTTGAAATGTTACAATGTATTACCATGGATGACTACTCAACAACAGCTAATTAGCTTCCCTGCTCTTAAAGTGAAATTAAAACCTTTTATAAACAAGCTATGATGAGTTATAAAATCCAAAGCAGTAAAGCAATCAACCATGCAAATACAAATAAAGCAGTATACTGTAAAGGCTAACAACAAGACATGCTATAAATAAAAGCTCTTAAGAAAACTGCTCAAGGTCAAATTTTATCAGTTCTCTTTGAACACTTGATTCAGTGGGCCTTTTTAGTTACAGAGTTTGTAGCTATGCCTATTCATAGAGCTATTTTATTATTTTGAAGGGATTAGAGCATATGCAATTTTTTGTAAGTATAATATTCTGTGAAATTAAAGACAGGAAAATATGGTAGATAATTTACAGAAATACACATCCTACTAATCATGACAAAAATTTTTCTGCACCAGGAAACAAATAAACAAAATCAAGATGCAGGAAAACAAGTGGGCAAGTCATTTTTTTATCCCTAATCCTGTTATTCAAATTGATGGGTCATTTCAGCAATTCACTATTTCAATCTACCAAAACAATCCATCAGAACTACTCTTTATTGCCCTTGTTTTCCACATAGAAATGTACTTATTAGGACTGCAAGTATTTTAAAAAGTGCTTATTCAAGTAGCTTTCATTGTAAATAACAGCTTGTTTTTGAGGGAAGGTTCTGAAGGTTTTTCTAACTTTGGTAAAAAAAAACCAACTCAATAATTCTAATTACTTAATTTCTCATTGCAATTTTTTCATGTTTCACACTTCAAGATCTCTATAAGCAAGTAATGTTTTCTGTTCTCTCCAATTTTAGTGCACTAGCACAAGTCTGAAGTGCTTGCTTTGAAACTTTCAGGGCCTGATCCAATCTCAGTCTAGATACTTTTGTTTAAACATTCCTTTGCAGCAGGAGTTGAAGTTGTTTTCTCTAAAATTTTTAAAGCAATCTGAACACGATCCTCTGTCATATCAACTGGTAAAACCTTTCAATTCTGAACTGTAAATTTCAGAATCAATTTTCTTGTAAATAGTCACTTGATCTGAGAATCTGCTTTCCCTCCATTTTTTCCATCTTTAATATAAATACACTAAAAATTATGTAGCTTACCACCAAAATGGAAGCATGAAACGGTACATCATGTTTGTTTGATTTTTTTTCTAAAAACTCACAGAATACAACATTTTTTTAGAGGAAAAAAAACTTAAGAAATTAAAAAGGCTAAGAAGTCAAACTACAATTGTAACAACTGATGAATGATTTACTTAAAGAGTATTTTCACAGCTGGATAGAACCATAGCCAGGAACAGTTTTAAATGTCTCCAGATGCAATTGCACACCTTTGCTTCTAGATATAATTAGTTCAATAGAGAAAGGTCACAATTTAGAAGATTTCCAAATCAATTATAAAATCCAGTATGACACCACATTCAAATCTCCCCTGATGAGGGCTGACAGAGAGTCTGAATGTTCCTTTGGACACAAGCAATAAAAAGAATAATATATCAAAAAAATCCAGACATCCACAAATAAGGAGGTCAAGTCAACAGAAGCATATGGCCCTCTGTCTGTGCACTTGCTTCAGACAATAAGGATAATTAAACACATGATTTGTTTGAGAAGAGTTATTGGCAGCATTTGAGCTGAAGGTCTTCTTTTAAAGCAGAGAACAGCAAGCTACAGTGATGGGGAAAAAGCAAGCAAGCAAACAAACAAACAACAACAAAAAAAACCCCAACCAACCAAAAAACCAAAACCAAAACAAACAAATATAGAACCCATCCCCCCCAAAACAAAACAACTCCAAAAAAAGAAACTGCAAAATTGCACACTTGCAAATCATTTGTCCTGATCTGACTGTTAACTTTACAAGGATTCACCCTTCTATGACTAGTAAACAACACTGCCCAACACTCTGTGCATGAATATAAACCTCAGGGCTTTTTAGGTTCCAGCTTCTTGGTTCTTGTTTTATTCCCAGTGCTAAGAAGTACAGTCACCTTTACTGGCATTTCTTCTTTAAGGGGAAAGTGATATAAAAATGTCACTGAAATCATGTGCTAAATCAGTCCCACAATAAGCAATCAGTATTTAATTTAACACGTCTATCCCTGAACAGAAATACTATGGGATAAATAAAAGCTTCGTAGATTCTATTCCCAAGAAGCAAAGCAGAACAACAAAAATTATTGCAACTTCTGCTGCAGACATTCATTGCACAAAGAATTCAGTTTAAGAAATTGATAAAAGAAAAGCTCAACTGAGTATACAAAGCACTGGATTCATATAACCTGGACAGTAACTCTTTACAGTGAAAAAAAATTACCTTGAAGTAACTGTCACTAAAATATCCCACTTTGATATTTCTGACATGTCTTGCACAAGATTTAACGTGTACAGCAGTGTAAAAGAAACTAGGAAACCTTTAACAACATCACAGTATTACCTCAAAAATACAATTTACAGTGACAGCTTTTACAAAGATCATCATATCACAATTATTTTTTCAAATTAACTGCCAAATAAAAAGCAAGACTGTAACTATACTGCTCAGGCAAGCACAAAGCTCCAGTTTAAGCAAACATTACAACCATAACACTGAAACACACTTAAGATACAGGACAGGTCAATAGCTAGCCTGCATTCTTGGCAACACTGAAGGACTGAAGCATATTAGGTGAAAGAAAGCATTTCTATTGCTTTTTTAACATACTAAAATATAACAATCCATTCTGCATTTCTGCAGAAACATGTGTATTAAGCATACATGTTGCATTCATTTATTATGTTTGCTTCCATCATTTGGTTTAAGATGTATGTATATACATACATTTTATTGCTACCAATGAACAAGAGTACCTTCTATCTATCTCTAAAAACCACATAGCAGCTAATTACACTCATTCCTAACAGGACACATGAAAGAAGCCGTTGATCTGATCTGATCTGAGCAGTGTGTGACTTTATAATCAGCATCTCTGCATGGTATAATAATTTCAACATTAAAAATAACAACAAAACCTAACCTTGATATAACACATTTCTTTCACATCTGTTAAAAGAGCACAAGAAACAACCCCTTCTCCTGAAATACTTACAGATTTGCTGACCACGTAAACAAATGTAATTACCCTGTAGGTAATCTGACCTCTTAGAGTCAGTTTGACTACAAGTCGTCTGTGACATCTCGCGTTTCTCCTCAGATCTCAATCACACAATAATACTTTCAGCTACCTTCTACAAACAAGCATATATACCTATATTAAAATATCGTGCTATCTAGTGGTCTCAAATTCCTGGCGGGGTTCTTTTGTGCTGTTTTTTTTTTAAGGCAAAATATTTCTCTGCATACCATTTTTTATAACCTACTGAACTCCTAATGCCATTTACTAACATAGCATTCTTTGCTGTAACAGAATTCATGGAAGTAGGGGGTTTGATTCTCCTTGTTACTGACTTGCTAAGTTAAAACTGGAAAAGAGATTTGAAAGAGAAAAAAAGTTTCCATAAAATTACCACTTTGGTAATCATTAAAGCTTCCTCTAATCCTCTAACTCTCACCTCTTGCAAACAGCCAGACTTGTGCAAAACATTTGACATTGTCCTACACAACATCCCTGTCCCCAAACTGCAGAGACGTGGATTTGACAGATGAATCACTCAGAGGGTGAGGAATCAGCTGGTTGGTTGCAGTCAGAGTTGCAGTCTCAATGTCTCAATGTCCAAGTGGAGCCCAGTGATGCGTGGCACCCTCAGGGGTCAGTATGGGGACTGGCACTTTTTATCAGCTATGTCATGACAAGGGCAGTGGGACTGACTGTACCCTCAGCAAGTCTGCCAACACCACCAAGCTGTGTGGTGTCTGATGCCCTGGAGGGAAGGGATGGAATCCAGAGGGACCTGGACAACGTTGAAACATGGAACCAAGTGAACCTCATGAAGTACATACAACAAGGCCATGTGCAAGGTCCTGCTTCTGGGTAAGGGCAATCCCAAATTCAAGCACAGGCTGGGTGGAGAAGGGATTGAGAGCAGCTCTAAGAAGAGCACTTGTGGCTGTTGGTTGACAAGAATCTCAACAGGTCTCATCAATGAGCACTTGGAGTCCCCAAAGCCAACTGTGCCTTGGGCTGCACCAAAAGCAGTGTGGCCAGGAGGGTAAGGGAGGTGAGCCTGCCCCTCTTCTCTGCTATCATGAGACCCCATCAGCAGTGCTGCATCCAGTTCTGGGGTCTTGTTATAAATATATAATAAGGTTGGCTTTCACATTTGTATGTATGATTTTGGTCGCTTGCAATCTTGTAAGTTAAGTATGTATTGCTAGCCGTGTGGGTCCTTTGTGTGACTAAAATATGTAAGGTTACCTTCTTCTTGATTTATCTATGTGATAACAGTAATACAAACCAGAACAGCAGATGGGAGGAAATGCCTGGAAGAGGGGAGGAAGACACATAACTTTTCTCAAGGAAAACAAGTCACCCGAAATTTATTGATGATAAGCTAAAACACCCAAACTCAAGGAAATGTCTGAGTAATGTATAAGTTAATACATGTAACCTTAACTGTAGGTTATGAGCATGTATTATATTATGGGCTTTTCACAATGTTAAAATAACTCTGCTGTAAGGTTATAGTTTTTCTGGTTTTTTGCTATGTCATGGTAGTGGGATAGCTGATCTATAGTTGTGCTTGGGAATGGACTGTCTGTTTGGTCGGGATAACATCCACGAACATGTGATGAGGACCCTGTTGTTGATGTGCCAACTATCAGCATCAGCCATCTGAAGAAAGCGTGGACCAAGGCCCAAACTGGAGCTGATAACAGAGATGGACTAAAACCACAGCCAAGAAACACGCAGGTTTTAAAGAGGCGGACCCAAGGAGGGGCCATGCAGAACAGTTCCTGGAACATGTAAACTAGTTTATGGAAAAGTTTGAATATGCATAGTGATGTATGAATATGCAACAGGTTGGGGCAATGGAAAAAGTATTTAAAGAATGTCTCCGAACCTAGTAGGTGTGCTTCTTGGCTGAATGCCAAGGCACCCAGCCGTATTAACCCTTTGCTTTATGTTTGTCTCCTATTGTGTTTATTCTTATTAAACCTTTTATATTTTACCAGAAGTGAACCTTGTTTTTCACAGGTCCCCAGCACAGGGAAGACACAGATGTGTTGGAGTGAGACCAGAGATGGGTCATAAAGATGATCAGAGGAGCACCTCTCCTGTGAGGACAAGGCTGAGAGAGTTGGGGCTTGTTCAGCCTGCTGGCATGGAGTGATAGGGAAGGGGAAATGGCCTCAAACTGAAAAAAGGAGGTTTAGATCAGATGCAAGGTAGAAAGGCTTTACTATGAGGGTGTGAAGCATTGAAACAAGTTGCCTAGAGAAGTTGTGGATGCCCCATCTCAGGAAATGTTTAAGGCCAGGCTGGATGGGGTGTTATTAGCACCATGCTCCAATCAACTGAGCTAATCACAGTTGCCTCATAAACAGGAAAACAAAGGTCTTGAAACAGTAACAAAGACGTTTGCACAGGGTTAGAGAAGGCACTACTGAGCTTCTACTTAGACTTCACTAAGACCATTACAATGTGTGTGCCACAAGGTATAATAAGATAAAATTTTAAATGTTTTTGGTGACAAGTAGAGTCTCCAAAATACTCAGTGCCAAAAATTAGTATTTTGGTTTAAAATTTCCAAATCACTAATTACATATTTTAAATTATTTTTCCACTATAGTATTCTTCATCAGTATTACTGAACATTGTGATGCTACAACAACACTGAGAAATATGGCACCACCTGTACTGCAAATGGGTCAACGGTTCTGAATAGAATTATAATTTTTATATTGATCCTTTCTGTAAAAAGGAAACAAGGAGTTTGTAGAAGAACTAGTGCAGCGTAATAATTACTCCCATAGAAGAAGAGATCTGTAAAGATTAACTGAAAAAAAGTTTTTATTTTCCCTACAGGAAGGACTTTGTATTTTGTTAAAGATTTGTTCCCAAAAAATATTGCATTGCCAAAATTGGACAGAAAATTCCGTTTTTAATTTTGAAAGATGCAAATCAATAAAGCCATAGAAGTTTTTATTAAGTGTCCTGATACTTTCATCCCATTATTGCAGTATATAAATCAATTTGCTATAAAGCTTTTTTTTTTTGAGAATGAAGGACAGAGTCAACTGCATCAGCCACACACTCTGCAGTTTCACCTAAACAACACAAATGGCAACACTCCCCTTTAGCATAACAACCTAACCTAACAACAAACTCCTACATCTAACTTCCATTTGAAAAATGCATCTATAATGTCCCAATAAACAACAAAGCCAAGTAGCCTTTAATGCCTTTTTCTTCTATGGCAGATTTAACAATAACAACAGCATGGACAAGAAGTTAGGATGTATCACAAAACCAGGTATAGATAAAAGCAAAAAGCTGAAGCACAGATCCCTGCCAGGCTCGGAGAGCTATTCTCCACTAATTTAAAAAATTACCAAGTACAAAAATATGACTATGAACACAATCACAAGCAGTTTGTCTTGCACTTTCAAGGATTAAACCAGCAGTATAATGAAAAATCCAAAACTAAGGCATATAATTTACATGTAAATGTCTACTTGAGTTTTAAATAAGCCATCTTTCTCACCTGGCACTCTGGTAAGTTTGTGTGCCTAGAGAGCGCCAAGACTGTGAGGTGGGGAGGGTACCCCCGAACCCAAACACAGGTACTGCATCCACACAAGCTTCACAGATTTGATTTCCTACAACAGTTTCCACCCCTCCTCACTTACAGGAGGTTCTGTCAGAGCAGCCCCTGCTCTTTCCCAAGATACTATTCCACAGCCCAAGACCCTCTGCTCCTCTGCCCCAGCCCTCAAAACCAGCATTCAGCCCAAGCACATACAAGCCCTAACGTTGTTCCTTGTGTATGTCTTCCCACCCATAACAGACCTTCTAGTCCTGAACAGCACCTGCCTTTAACCCCCAGCAGCAGCAGTGCTGCAGCAGCTCTGCACCCACACAGTTAGCAGAATGGGAACAGTGGCAGCACAGAGTATTCCTCCAAACTCAGAGGAATTTGTATGAATTTGTATTCCGCAGTAAATTTGAACCAAGCCAGACTAAAACAGTATTATGAAGGAGTGACGAAGGAAAAAGATGATACAGCAACATGTTCTAAATGCAATTTTTGAAAAAAGCCATCCTACATTCATTATCCAAGACATTAGGTTATCTTATGACTGCACTTAAAACTACTTAAAGCCTACTACAGTATATACAGTACTACTACAGTATATACAAACATTCTGTGAATGTCCTAACATCAACTGTTGTCCTGCGTAAGAATAAATTCTCAGCTTCAGCCAATTCAAACCTTTGATCACTAATCTACATGTAGTTAAAATACCACAAAACCCAATTCAACTAATTGCTGGATCCCCAAAACACAACAACAAGAGAAGTCTTCCATTCAGTTACAGCTCGTTTCAAGTTAAACACCTTCCTCAAACTGAGTTAAACACAGTTAGGTCTAAAGCAACATACTACAAATACAGAGTAAAGCATTAGTCCCTTTTTCAGGGTCTTTGTGTAATATAAAATTGCATTTTATACAACTGCCTTCTCAGTAAAGCAATGTGGAGGAGGAGAACAAGGGAAAATGAGCCCTGACCTGAGGGAGTCTACCTAAGAGAAAGCAGTTATTCTACCAGCACGTGCATACACACGTGAATTCCAGAAAGGTCTCCCCTATTTCTTCCAGAGTCTCTCTCATCAACAGAGAGCGCAAACAACCTTTGTGCAAAGCAAAAATGTTTAACCCTGATGCTTCCACGCAAACAAACTCTACAACACGTGCACCTCCACACATCCTCCAGAATGTGATTCACAGCACATACACCCACCAACTGTGCAGCATCTGAGTGGCTCACCCCTCTCAGACATCCCAAACACACATGGACTTGAGCACTACTGTGTAATTGCTCAGCAACTACTTATCACAAATATGCACTTACATAAAACTTCCCAAAGGTGTCCCTTACTGTGCACATTTAGTCTGTGTGTACACAATTGGAGTTTCTGGTCATGCAGTAACCTCATTAGCAACAGGATGCCTGTGCAGCAGCACCCACCCATCCAGGCTGCAGTCTCTGCATCTGAAGGGATTTCTGCCCAGGCGAAATTTCCATTAAGAAGTTGAAGTATTGTCCAGGAAGACCCATGTGTATGTGTCTTAAACCTTGTCCAAGAATTATCACATTAATATGCTCAAATACTCTTGAACACTCCAGGCTCAAGATTTTTGAGGGTTAAGATGCTGAATATTCTCAGTATAGTTAACTTAGAGTCCAATGTGGCAAGGAAACAAAGCACACAGCAAAGCAGAACACAGTAGAACACAGAAAAAGCAACTATTTCTGACAACCTGAAAGCTTCAAAACACTTTAGTATGATTTGTTTCTACTACAGAACTGTCAGTAACTCAGTGAGTTCCTGTACATGTAAATCAAGAGTCTCTTACTTTAAACCATTCCTTTGCCTCCTCTCAGAAACAAACATATTCATACAAGGCAGGGACTACAGCAAGAAAACCCAGCTTCCTAAACTAAAAAGAGATTAGTAATGATTGATCTACAGCCAAATGTTTAACATAGTAATACATTAGAAGAAAATTCATCTAGCAAAAATAACTGGTCAGAGGAGTGCTACAAGCTCAAAATGAACAGCACTATTTTAAGAGCTGAAACGTCTAGAAATTCTTAATAGCCTGGGCACAAAACTCAAGTCATTGCGGAAGTCTGGTTATTGTTTCCACACATGCTAGCAGGCTGGGGCTGCTGACACTCCTTGTTTCTTTGTGCCTTGACAACTGTGTTGAACAAACTTCTTCCTGAGAACATATTCTATCTAACTTGTCCTCCTTGCAAGCAACTCAGGATCAAAGCTTCATCATGCTCACACACGGCTGCAAATCAACAACAACCTCGTAAGTCAAATGTAATCCCATCACATTTGTTTTATTCAAATCTCTCTCTAACAGTACCTGTACAGTTTGTCTCCAAGGGCTGTGCAACCAAGTTTGAGGGCTGTTTATTGGCACAAGTACTTCACTAGTAATTTGTAATGGAAAAAAGATTTAGTTCAGCCCATCTCTGAACTAAGGAAACTTACACGGCCATGGCATTGATATGTAAGACCACAATGTATCTGCAGGCTACTATAGCAAAATATATGCTGGATAGGCACTGAAAGCTTCTAAATTCTTTTTGAGCATTATACAGTAAAATTATATACTGTCACAAGCAAAAAAGGGGGGTTCTGTTCTTTACAGTTAGATAGATGGGTGGCACATCTGTGGGAAGCATCCACAGGAATAGGCAGAAATCTGCATGAAAGCTGAGGAGACAACCAAAAAACAGCTGGAAGCACAGCTCTAAAATACTGCAGCGTAATTACTTTTTAGGCAGAGACTAGCTGGAATAAAGCCTTGCACTGTGAGCAAGGAAACTGCCTTCTATTCACTTTCTGCCATGCTCAGGAAAACAAAATATAATACATTATAAACAAAACTAAATTACAGACTTACCAGTGTATCATCCTAAAAAAACCCCCAGCTTTCAGGATTCTAGTCCTAAAGATTGTATCAATGATGAAAATAGGTTTTTTGTTATCCCAGGAGCAAATAAAGTCATAATTACACAGCAGGAAAAAAGTTACTGAGTAAGATACTACTCCAAACTGTGAGAGTGAGGGGAAAAAAAAAAAAGAAAAAAAAAAAATCACACTTGAAAATAAAAGTAAGTCATTTTTGGATGTTTTTCTAACACAATATGTTCACGGCTCCTAGGTATAGAAGTGGCTGATTATTGTTAATAACAGTAAGAGACTAAAAATAAACAGATCAGGGAATCTGCTAAAATACAAGCAAATATTTTATGTATTTTAAGGGATCAAATTATATTATAAGAAAGGGCAACTCTCACATATCTCATGCAAACATCAATATTATTTAGTAATGAAACACACTGTCATGTTGCTCTTGGCATAAGGAGAGATAAACCTGGCAAATGCCAAGAATAACTAATATAATTTAGGTTAGAAGGGACTTCTGGGGGTCATCTAGCCCAATCCCCTGCTCAAAACTAAATTTACCACAATTGTACTTCAAAGCTGGAGCACTCCTGTCAGCTGTAGGTCTTCCCTAGCTAAGATTTATTTTGGAAGTGTCATACTGACTTTAAAAATCAGTACAACTCACTCTTTTTGTACTAGCCCAAATTTCTATTGGTACCAATTATGGTATCATTTACTTGTCATTGCTGGTTTAACTATTCGTGAAACTGCCTACATGGAAATTCTTCACCACCAACCCCTCCCCAATAATCTACTCTAGTATGTAACTATACTTGCCATTAGAAAAACTGTCCACTATTGAACCTTCCTCTCCCATTCAATTTCAATCCCTTAGATCCTGTTATTCACTATGGCCACCAACAGCAGATTATGTCTTCTTTTTTTGACAAGAAATTCTCGGCAAGAACTTTTAAAATATTTGAAAATTATCTTCCTGTCTCTCTCCTCACACCTCTCCTTTAAGGTGAGGAATGTCAAGACACTGACCCTTCCCTTACAGCATAGGCTTTCTGGATCTTTGGTCACTTGTTGCTTCCTTGAACACCATGTAATCAATCCATTTTCTTTCCAGTGCACCATCCCGAAGCAGACACAGTACAAAGCAGAGCAAAAAGAAGACTTCCTGTGTCTTGCTGGAGCAGTAGACTTCATATGTATTTCCTTAAACCTCTTTTTTGCTTAACTTCTATTGTTTTCTGCAATAATGTGATGAGTCATACGTGGTATGACTGTCATTCCTACCTATAATGCCAACATCAAATTTCTTCCCAATGCTTCATGTATACATTTGATTTTCTTTTTCTTTATTGCACCCCATGTTTTGACTGGGGCACTTTCACCTACCTTCAACCCACCATTCACCCCACTTCCTGACTCGGTTTCCAATTTGCCTAATCAATTTTAAACTTCAATCTCTTTGTCTACCTTTGTTGCTCCTCCCATCACGGTGCTGTTTGAAATCCAGTAAGAACTCTCTGCCTCTAATCATCTAGATTCACTAAGGAAAATATCAACTACCATCAAAAAAGGACAGATCATTTCAAAGCCCCTTTTACTCACTTAAAAATGTTACAGTAAGGTATGAGCAGCTGTGTCAGATGCAACTGTCTTTCCTGGCTTGGCTAAATTACACCCATGATAGTCTCAATAGCCTCTGGATGTGAGCAGTAACCAGCATTTTGGAGGAGTTGTTACCAAGAATTGGTAAAAATCAAATGCCTTAACACTACTGTAGCATTAAGCAGCAGGCATTCTTTATTTGGCTGGATGCAAGAGAGGATATCTCATGGAAGCATGGAAGACTCAGGCTGAAGAAGAATGACGAGAAGCTACACTGAGCAGAAGTATGGGGTTTCCTCAACTCTAACACTAGGCTGTAATCAAGAGCATGCCCTCAAGATGTTGGCTAAGCCAGATCCCATTAAATACTCTGGTAGCAACCAAGTTTTATAATCCCATAAACAGATGAGCTAACCTAGCTAGCAGGTTACAAAAAATGCAAGGAACAAGGCAGTGCTGCAAAACCGCATTGGTAGCAATCCTTTTCACTGCAATTCTCCAAAAATCACTGGTGCCAGAGGAGCTCTCCTGCAGCAGTCATAAGACAGACACAAAGATGCTGCAGACCTGAACACTGTCCCACCAGAACAGCTATACAGCTCTTCTGTATTATTCACCTAGGACAGGGTGTTCACTACCTGCACAGGATTCTGAGTAACCAAACCAAACCTACATTCCTGATTAGCTTTAATGAAATTCAACTATTTTTAGTATCAGTAAGCTATCGGCCAATTTCTTGTTGAAAACAAGCTTAAAGAGTATTTTAGGTAAAGAACATTCATGTGCTGGTGCTAAAAGGAAAAAGGAAACTTATTTCCTTTAATTTCAGCTCCTGGAAGATCTGCAACAGAATTTCCAAAGGAAAACAACAATTCCCTTCTATTTAACAGAAATGAAAGAGCCCCCTCTTCTCCCAACTGGCATAAACTGTTATAAGCACTTTCCACTTTAGCATCCCAGCCCGTCCCTTCCCTTCCCCTGCCTTCACTCCTCCCAGTCTATTGTCCATTTAACTTTTTTGGTTGGTTGGTCTTAACTCACATATCAGTAGGAAATGAGTGTCTAACTCTGAAAATCAGAGCACACAGGCTGTAGCAGCATTTACCTGCATAACAGCTTCTCTTAGGATCCATGTAGAAACTAAGGTGGGTTATAGTTGCAAAATACATATATCTCTCAGATTTCTCACCTTTTCTTAATGAGAATATTGCATGAACACTGCCAAGGGGGAAGACAGATAGATAGATGGGGAGAGGGAGAGAGAGAGAGAGACAGAGACAGAGAGATAGAGAGAGAGAGAGAGAGAGAGGGCAGATTGTCCTCCTTGCCTTGTTTCCTCTGTGGTTCTTCCTGTAGGACTCTTCTTCCTCTGGGTATACATATTGCTGCTTCTTACTCCAAAATTAGCCACCACTGGCTGAGGTTGTTTTGTTTTAGTCTCAGTTAGGTTTTGTTATCCTTGCTAAGTTTAGATGTTTTTGAACACTTACGATTATTGTGGCTGAGAACCAGCACAGCAATTCTAATTTTGTGAAAACAGACAGAGGAGAGAGAGGATGACATTTTTATTATAAAGCCCAGGCCATTTTCTCTCCAAAGGAGAGACAACTTCATGCTTAAAAGAAAACACATTTAACCTTCATTACTTAAGCATGAGTGAATGTTTAGTGAACCAGGAAGTGAGATAAGTATCTCAAAAGTTCTCCTGGAGGTCTTCACATGGGAATTTGTATTGGTGTACCAAAATAAGCCATCCCCATGTAGTGAGGAAATCCTGCAGTTATGACAACACCCTTGGATGAACTGAAAACCAGAAGTTCTTTAATCAATTTTTCATCATTAAAGAAGAATGATGAAATACACTAATGGTTTCAAGGTGCTGTGAAAACTACATAGTTTAGCCAATTCTGAAGGGCTAAATTGCATCAGATTTTCACAATACATATTGCAATACCTGTTCTCAATGCTGCAAGTAGCCAAACACCTCCTAGAAGTGATGCAAGACACTGCCAACAACTGTCTTTGACTGAGAATAGAAGTCACATACTTCAAATGAAAAAACACTCCAAGTACATCCTACCATGCCTGCACCAATTCAGTAAAGTTATTTACCTTCCTTCCCAATTTCCACAGCCATTAGGAAGTTTGTTGATCCAAGAAGGGGAGGTTATTTAGCCTTATGGAGCATAGAGCTCTTCCTGGAACATTATGTACTTAGACCAACAGTCACATTAAAGAATAAAGGATCAAGACTACACATTTTACATAGCACACAACTGCTTTGATGTAAATTTTGTGACTGGTCTAATATGCAGTACTGTTCTGTACTGGTTAGATCTTCTTAAGAGCAGTGCCTTTAGGGTAAAAAACCCACCACATTTCTAGAGCTCACAAATGAAGTGGTGAAGACCAGTGGCCCTGAGCAGGTCAGTAGCACCAGAAAACACGATTCAGTCAGAAGAGATGCTGTTAAACAAAGTTATTCCTTGCATAAGAGCTTGGTTTTAGAAGGAACTCAAGGACATCTTACACTGAACTAGCTGTGAATGTGAAGTGACTAAGATCCTTTCAAAGTGTTTCCTCTGCACACTACAGTAATCAGCATTTTTTAAGATTCCATTTTCAACATTTACTTCATTCATGCTAACCATAGCACATTTTAAACCCTAGAAAGTGGTCTTTCAGCTGATTTGCAAGAATCCCCCAGGACCACCAGGTGCATTCAGGACTTGTACTGCTTCCTTACAACACCAGTGCTTCTACACATTGCATGAAGTCCAGAAAGCAACAAAGACCTTGGACTAATTTTGAAGACTCTCTCCAATGACCAAAGATATTTTAGTCAACCTTCTTCAAACACAGTTATTTTAAAAGCAAAAACATATAATTGGACATTTCATGCAAATAGCAATATACGCCTTGTGAAATGTTATTCACATAATGAAACCTCTGGTAAGATACAGCCATGCTCTTTCCAGCAATGGCACTTCAAACAGAGTATTTCCTTCAGCTCCTGACAACTTCTCAGCATATCTTAAAGTCTGTAATGCATTGTTCTTCTGAGACAAACTTTTGTGCTTTAAAGTAGTACCAAAGTCTGTATCACTTGGAAGTGTCTAAATCCTATCCTGCACAGACTAAGACTACATATATTTACTAGAGGAAGGTATGATCTACAAAAATATCGTATCATATCATCCCAGTCTAATTGGTATTCTACAAATTATGCTGCATTTTAAGTGATAATTATCCAAGATCTTAGTTTCTAAATTAAAACTAATCACTTGAAAACTGATTAGGGTAGTTAAAAAAAACCATTATGCTTCTGCTTTAAAAAGTAGAATTTTTTTTAGTTATCATTGAGCAATCTGAGAGGGGTTGCTTTTTCTTTAAGAAAGTGCAAAATAGCATTTTCTTTCTAACTGTAGATTTAATTTGTAGCTTAAAGATTGACAAATACCTACAGGAATCTAAATGTAATGAAAAACAAAGTATGATGATCAAAGAATGTGACATCCCAGAGCCTCTCAGTGAATGGGAACAGCAAGCTATGTTTGCTTGTAACTTAGCCACTCAAAAATTTGTAATGAAAATGTTATCAATTGAATTAAAATACCATTCCACAAGGCTATAAAATTACACTGAACTGGAAAAAATAACTTTAGCACATACTTATCATCCGTTTCTGAAACCTTTCCATTGTGCATTGATTGAAAATGTGGTACCGAATTAACTCAAATCTGTTTTGATTTTGAATAACCTGCGAAAAAATTTTAAAAATTTTTCCATGTATAAACTTCTCTTTAACAATATTATTTAGACTTTAGTTTCATAACTGTGATTTATGATTACTGATGCCTTGTTACACTGATTTTTATTTCACAAATTATCACCTTAAAGCTCAACAGCAAGATCTTGAAGAAGAGAAATGCAGAACTTTTATACCAACATGAAGAAGGTATTGATTCTAAGCATTCAGATGGAAACCAAAAGTATAAAAAAATAGAGTAGTCTAACTAACAAAAGCTTAAATTGTTGCAAAGTGCCATATATCGTATACTCTCCAAATAGCAGGTTTTTGTTGATTTAGCAGAGACTTTTCTTTGTGTCATGCTTTGACAAAAGAGAACAAGACTTGTAAGCCATATATCAGGTAAGAAAGAAAAAAAAAAATTGAAATAATTTCACAGATACATATCTTTGCAGAAGTGAAAGCAAAATTCTTACAGTTCTTTAGGGAGAAATTAGTAAAAATGTAACTACTGAATTGGTTAGTAGTCAAAATGAAGAAAGGACTACTTCCTGTGCTATTCAGACACCCTCATCTTGTCTTAGGCACATCTACATTTTTGTTGTCTAATTAAAAAAATCTATATATTACCATAACCTTGAGAACCTGACATTTTTCCTGCTGCTTGCATTCAGAAGGGTAGCCTACCAACCAACTGCTACAGCAGAGATCACACCATAAAGCATCTGCTTCTTCCACAAATGCCCAGTGGAAAAAAAAATTTCAGCATGCCACAGAACTCATCTGCTTCTTTTATACTTAAATAAGAGTAACATGTTGGCCATGCTACAATAGACAGTATTCCTGGAAAACCTCAGCTTCCTCTAATTGGACCTGAGGCACAAATGAAAATATTTGCTGCAGAACAATCACTGCAGAGATTATTAGTTTTAAAATTACTTGATCTTTGAAGGACATAGTCTACTATTTTTCAAGAGATCAGATGTTTATAAAAGAAAAAAAACCAATCCTTTCTTCTTCTAGAAAACATTGCTGAACAAGTTTATTTGCTTTACTGAAGGACAAAACCAAATCACCTTACTTTCATAAACAATCCCAACCCTCAGAAAAACTGGATTTTTCAGGGTTCACAGGGAGTGCAGTAAGATCAAAGATATATGATCAGGTAAAAGTCTACTACACAAAACAGTTACTTAAGTATTTTATAAAATTGCTCAAGTTATTTTAATAGATGCATTTCCTATTACCTAGTCGATTTGATAATTTTATTTCACTTCTTACATGGTATTTTAACAAAAAATATTTTAAAATTTTTTCAAAGACAGCAAGAAAAGTCTTTCAACAGTGTTGATTGGCAGTTTGCCACTGCCATCAGTAAACCACCAGGGAAGACAGAAAGCAGCACCAAAAATAACATTCTCTAGTTGAGTCCATTGGCCATATGTTACACATGAAAAAAATAAATAAACCACTAACCAAAAACAAACATATGTTTCTCCAACAACCATAAACCAGGAAACAAAAAAAATAATAAAATTGAACCACAACTGCTCAGCCTTGACCAACCCATTCCTCCAAGAGCAGCATTTGCTTTTGTTCAGGTATCTTTTTTTTTTTTTCCTTTTTAAATGAGGACCACTCAAAGTTAATTTTCCTGAACTTATTAGCAAGTGTTTATTTCTCACCAAGGCAGTACCTTCTGTAGCAGAGCTAGTCAACAAGCAATTTACAGATTGCTAACATACAGCAGCAGCACACAGAAATGCAGCCACGTGAAGGTGATTAGGTTTTGGAGCTTTTTCCTTACCTTTCCCATTTTGCCATGCAGTATACCAGGACAAACTGAGGAAAGTAGTGATGAAAACTAACACGGTGGCCACAGTTCCATTTCGGAGCCTCATCTCATTTCAGCATCACACTTGCTTTTGTTCTGTTAGTGATGAGGACTTATCTGTTGGGCTTGCTGCAATGAAGTCAGCTGAAGGACTCCAGCAGCAGCTGGACAACAGCGACACAAAATGTAGCCCTCACGTATCAGACGTATCATAAATCAATCCATTCCAAACTGCTGAACGCTTTCTTATGGTTCTCATCAATCCAACTTCTCTTTATTCTTCTAGTCCTGTTTAAAGGAAACACAATTTTAACAGATTATGCCAAAAATACTTAGAAGAGTCCCCCAAGAACCAAAATACACTATACATTCATTGCTGTGTCGTACGTGCACCTCCCTCTCACTGCCTCAGTCTTGGCTCAGAGAATAGAACTTGTTAGATTAATGTGTGCCCTTTTTAGACTGTTTGCATCTGGGGGAGCTGCATTTCACAGGTATTTGGTCAACAAAGGACAAACACACACATCACCAACATTACAATTTTATTCTCAACTCAAGGCATGTGTCACCTGGCAGGTGTCAAACTGATACAAAAGCTGCTTTCAGGATGCAGTAACTCAAGGCCCCACTCCTAAGACCTCACTTCAACAAAACCCCTCTGAAATCAGTGAGGTCTCATGTAACTGCAGGAGCAGAATCACCTCCAGTGAGTTGAGAGACCAGAGCTTTGAACACCGTGTACAAACCTACATCGCTCATCTTCGCTCAGTGCAAGAGGATTTGATCCATCCACAACCATTTTTTTCTTATCTCAGCTGCAGCTAAAGCACAGACTACAGTCCCACATGCAGAGACTGCTCAATCCATACCAACTGGCACCAACCCAGAAGCCTCCAAAAAGCCATGGTATGACCATATCACTCCTCTGTCTCTACTACACAGTCATAAAGATAAAACCTAAGTTACCTATAGTTCAGTTTTATCCCTCAGGAAGGTTCCATATCCTGGTATTAGAAAATCACCAACTGGCCAAACAAAGCCAGCATCTAATCACACTGTCCTAAGCAAGACAATGAGAGTATAGGGCAATAAATAAACCAACTTTAAAAGAGAGGGGAGAGGTTTTGAAAGTATTAAATCATCTTTACAGTAGTCAAACATTAGCAGTCAACATTCTTTCAAGGCACTGCCAAGTTTTTTCCCTCACTATAAACTATATCTGATACAAGTATGTTACTCAGCAATAAATAACTTGCTCTGCATTTTCTTTGGAAGCAGACTCTGCCACCTTCTTGCCTTGCTGCATTCAGAACAACAGGGGAAAAACACTTTTTATTATTACGGTACCAAGAGATTCCAGTCAAATTTGAATTATTCTTCCCAAGCTTGTATCACAGCACATATTACCTTTACCAAAGGGCCCACACAGCAAGGCATAACCAACAAGCATGGTTAACAAAAGAATGGAAGCAAACAATAAAGTTCCCGAACTACACGCTCTTGTGTTCAAATCTCAGTCACAACATCCAGTTTACAGAAAGTGTTTACCTTTGGACCACAGTTACCTCACCTATAATGCCAGTAATGTGCTCTATTTGAGGAACTTCATGCATGGATAGGTTTGTGGCTTTAAACATTAACTCAGAAAGCCCACAGTACCTATGAAGAAGGGAACAAATGCAAGTACATGGGAAGCAGACACAGTGGATGGTAAAATTCAGTGAGAAACAAAATAATGAACTGGAATAGAAAGAACTGCAAAATGCCTTATGAAATGAGAAACCCAAGCTCAACACAATGAGAGATAAAGACAACTGAGATACCTACAGAGAGCTAACACAGAGAGCACAGAATGCCAGGAAATATCATGAGTACCAGCACTCTGAATGAGAGATGGACATAAGAAAAGACAGAAGTATCGGCAATAATAATTAGGTGAGAAGACAAAAGTCTTGATTAACTTTAATAGCAAGGAGAGGCAAAGATCCCAAGTCCCAAAGTTTTATAAGGACTGTCTGTGAGAATTTAGGAAGTTCATGTGATTCCCAAACTACCAGAATAAGCAACTAGGATACTGAGATGAACAGTTTAACTCAGCTGAAGTGTCTCTGAAGCAACGACACTTAAACTGTTATCTAGCTTCCCTATTATTTTAGCATCAGTCAGATCTCTTTGGAGCAGCTCAGGTGGGCACAAAGGACCAAACTGCAAGCTAGAGGGATTATCCCAGGGAGGGCAACTGACAGCTGGCCCACCATGCAAACAAGAGAAGGCAACCAGGCGAGTAGAAATCTTATCCAATAATTCAAGAAAAGTGAACCGTCTGCCTTTCCAGAAAATGCAGGCATAATTTTTACATTTGCTGCAACAAAATCAAGACGTTGTGATCAGGGCCTCTCATTGTGCTATCTAAATCCTCAAAAACAGAGTCAGAAAAAATTCAGAAAATAAAGAAGTAAAAGGAACAGTAGCAACCTGATTCAACCAGCAGTCAGTATGCACAACATTGTGTCAAATCAATAATTATCATGAGTTTGAGTTGGCTGGTTCTGCTTTCATCCTTCTCTTCGGGTGTTGTAACCACTCCTGTTAGCACAGGCACCAGCAGCTCAGCTACAGCTCAGCAGTACTTAGATGATTATTTAAGCATTTCTCTATATCAAACTGCATACATCAAGGCCATACATAAACCAGACACGTTCCAGCTTTTAAAAAGCACATAGCTAAACCAGCAGAAACACATGTGTAGTTGCACATAAGTAATTTAAGTCCCAGGTGGTCACTTTAGATTTGTTCAATAATTTACAGCACAATCTAAACAAATTTAACTGAGGGGTAATCCAGTTTGAGATGACAGTATGATAGGGTATAACTAGACAGATGAAGCCTACAGAATTTGCCAGCACCATTATGACCTGAACCTTTCCCACTGCAGATCGAAGGGAATGACCCGGCTGGATGCTGAAGGCCATGGGTGCTGAAGGTGCCGGCACCTCTCAGATGCTGAGCAGAACTCGACTGAATCACATCTTAAATGAACCAAGAAGTTTCTGCTTGTATCCAGACACTCCCAAAATACATACAAAGCATATTCCCAACGGCAAACCATAAAAACTGATACACTCCAGTGCGCCTGCAAAAGCTCTTCACATAGCTGCTGAAGGGTTGGATGGTGCGGGATCACAGCACGAACCGTGCCAGACTTCCGAGAGGATGAGCCAGACCCCATCCTGCCAGGAGGGTGCGAAACCACCTACCGCGGTAGCACTGCTGCACTGAAAAGGTTGCTCTTGAAGGCACGGAAGAACGGCCCGTAAGGAAACTGCAGGTAAAAGGCGAAGGCGGCGGGGACGTGCTAAACAGGGGCTTTTCCGCCGTATTTCCGCTGACACGCTCTCCCACAGCCCGCGGCGCGCAGCCGGCCGCCGCCACCCGCCGCCCTGGCATTCCGCAGCCCTCAAACCCGGGGAAGAGGGACCGGCTGCCTCCGTGGAAACCGTCCCGAGTTAGCCAGGACTTTCCCCGGTGTCACCCCGCCCCGGTCGCAGCTATCTCGTCGGGGAAGGGAAAAACCGGGGGGGGTGACGAGCACCGGGAGCCGCCAGCTCTGCCGGGCGGCAGAGGGCGAGAGCTGACGGGGACGGAGGGAGGGAGAGCGCCGGTCCGGGGAGCTGCGCGGCGCCCGGGGCATCGCGGCGAGGCTGCGGGGGAAGGAACAGACACAGGAAGCTGCAAACTCTGCCGAACGCCCCTGCGATCCCAACGCGCGGCGAGGAGGAGGAGGAGGAAGGGCGAGAAGCGGGATATCCCCCAGGCACCCCAGCAAGAGAGGGAGAGGGCGCAGCGCCGCTCTGCCCCGGGTCCCCGAGGGCACCCCCGTGCAGCGGGCGAACGGAGAGGGCGGCAGCAAGTCCTGCGGAGGAGCGGCCGGCGCTCCCCGCACCGCCACGCAGGTGCACGGGAGCGCAGAGGAGAGCGGGCAGGCAGATGGCGGAGCAGGACGGCCCCCAGCCTCCCTCCGGCAACACCGCAGAGACCCGCGGCGAGGGGAAGCGCCTCCGCCGTGCTGCCGTTCCAGAGAGTGAGGAGAGCCACCCGTCCCCGGAAACCCCCGGAGCCGAGCCGGCGGTCCGCAGGGGCGCGGGGTGCGCAGGGGTAGCGGGACGCGCTGACCGCCGCTGCTGTCCTCACCTGTGCGCGGCGCTCCGGCACGGCGGACCCGCGGGGCGCGGGGGCTGTGAGGGCTCCGCCGGGGCTCTCACTCGCCTTGCCCACCCGCCCCCCGCGTCAGNGAGCCCCTCCTCGCCCACCCGCCGGCACCGCGGGCAGCCAATGGACGCCGCCGCGGATGGCGCCACTCATTGGCTGGGCTGGCTGTCACTCTCTTCCGCTGCGGCTATAAATGGCGCTGTCTCGCAAAGCCTCCCTCAGCGGCTGCGGCGGGAGCCGGGAGCGGGGGGGTTGTCTTGGAGTGCTGGTTTCGGCAGCGTGCTCCCTTTTCTGGAGCCGCTCTTGGGGCTTTGCGGCTTCGGGAGAGCCCCGGGAAAGGCTAAGCTGCGCCAGTGCTTGGGTACCTATTGCCCCCTGGTGAGGTGCACTCCGAACTTGGGTCAGGGCTGAGCCCCTAGCCTGCTACGTGGGTGTTTCTCCATCTGCCTGACCGTGCCACACAAGCCGCATGTATCGGCGCCCCGTGTGACCTGCTGGCTTACCACTTACAAGAAGTCACAGTCATGAGTTTTGCCGTTGAGTTCATGCCCTGCTAATAAACACCTCCCGGAGCTTGGACTGAGAGCTGTTGAAATTAAAGAGCAGCTTGTTGCTTCACGCCAGTAAAAGGAACCCTCTGTGCTTTGTCCCGCTCTGGGCAGGGCGTTCTCGTGCAGCGGCGTGTGGGCCGCCCACGAGGTGGTTACACAGGTACAGCCGTGAGGGTGTCAAAATGAACTCGGTGTCCTCCAGAGGTTCCTGCGCTGTGCGATCACTGAGAGAAAGTCGGTGGCAGCTTTACTCTATGGGTTCACTATTTAGGGTCACGATGCTGCTGTTCTGTAAGTAATCCCTGATCTTCAGTGGTTTGTTGCATGTGTTCCAGGAACTCCATGTTTCTTTTAGGGTCTGAAAACTTCCATTCGAATTAGGTGGCATGCTTAGCTTAGGGTAGGATCTTACCTACCTCACAAGAGCTCTGCTCTTGACATGTAGTGCTAACCGGCTGGCAATGTTCAATCCTTTTCATGGACTTGATTTCTTCGCCTTCTGTGCTTACCTTCCACCTACTTCAAAGTCCATAGTATACATTTTTAATTGCCATAGAATTATAGAATAATAGAATGGATTGTACTGGGAGGGACCTTAAAGATAGTCTAGGTCCAAGGCCCCTTGCCATGGGCAGGGATACCTTTCACTAGACCAGGTTGTTCAAACCTGGCCTTGAACACTGCCAGGGTTGGGGCATCAATAACTTCTCTGGGAAATCTGTGCAGTTTTATTCTCCATTAAGGCTCTTATGCTGGATGTGGTGGGATAGTTCCCCACTAGAACTTTAGAAACTGTAGAAAAATTGTGCAAGTTATTCCATCTGAAGGGTGACATTTAACAAGTTTCCATATGCTTTCATGTTTTCTTAACAGTGCTTCAACACATTACAGTATTTTTACACATTCGGGTACCTGCACAGTAGCCCTCAGTGATTTTTCTGTCTTTCTCAAAGATTTCAAAGAGGGTCTGGTGGCAAGTCAGGCAGATCGCAATAAAGAAGCTCAGGAGAAGTTTGCAAGGTCTTGACACCCAGGCTGTTCTGTGATTTTACTCATTGAATGGTGAGAATTTATTATGTAAATGTGTGCTTCAATCCTCCCTTTTACAAAGAAGTGGAATGAAGTGGATTTTTTCTTGAAAAACAAATTTAGCACAATAACTCTCCAACAAAAATTAGAGCATGCATATCCTCATGCACACAGACACATCTATGGCAGAATATCCTGTAGAGATCCCAACAAGCTAGAAACATTAAAGGCACCATTGTTTGCATCTAATAGATTAGTGCTGCTTAGGGATATGAATTTTTGCATTTCTGTGCTGGAAAAAATACTGGCAGAGACATTTTCACATAAAAGTCCTTTTGTCAGGAGAGCTTAGTCTGCTGAAGAAAAGACTCTGTTACAAGATGAGTATAATGACAGTTATTTCACAAGGACTGTCTGAGCCGTCTTACTTTTTGTCCTTTCACTGATTGAACGTTTACATTAGGAAGGTTTACTGACTGGAGCTTGACAGTATCCAATTAACTATTAACTTCCCCAAACAATAGAGTACATGTAATGTAGTTGCTCCTCTGACAATCTTCCTCTTGATTTAGTTATACTTCTTTCCTGAGAAAGAAGGCAAAGTTCAAAACGGGGGGAAAAAAATTCACATTGTCCTCATCTGACCTACTACAGCAATAATCAAATGCCTCTTGGCATATTCCACTGCTTGATGCACGGACAAAGTGCACAGTGAAGGGAATGCTGGAGCTGCCAGTGGAAAGGAGCTGGCACAGGCACACTGAAATATCCCTTACTTCTGGTGAGGATGGCAGCCCCCTTTTAGGCCTGAACAATATTTAATGCCCGCAAATTTCTAAATTAATTCTTCCTGCTGAGTTATTCTTTCATCCTGCAGCCACTACTGTTCAACTGGAGTATCCATCTGAAATGGGAGATGATTAAGCAATCTGAAACTCCCAAAACTGTATTTAAATGCAAGTGTGAGGTACGTACACTGTAACAGCCGTAATGGGGGAGACCTGAGGGGAGAAAATAAAATTTAAAAAACACAGGAAGTTAAATCCCTAGTATTCCAGCTTTGGTTGCTGGTAAAAAATATTGCCAAGGAGCTTGCTATTCTATACCAGCAGGAAATAAAACAACACAAGAGAGAAATTATTAATCATATTTTAAGAGAGGGAAGATTTCCTGCTGAGAGATTTTTGTTAAGGTGTTACCTAACTATCAGAGTAAAGACAAATTGGTAAAAGATGCTCCAGGCCTGCCATAATTTCATATATGCTGCAGTGGCTGGACAGCCAACTTCTATAGAGCTGTGTCGTTGTTGCTATTCATCAGATCTGGAGCTTGTTTTATCCAAGCATTTTCCTGACTCCTTCAGAAGCACAACAACTGTTGTTCTTGCATTTCATTGTGTTCATGTTCTGGCTTTCTCAGGCACTGAGAAAGATGCAAAAAAGATAGAGGTGCTTGGTAATGGCAGCAAAAATCTGAATGGTTGTTTGGCTGAAAAATGGTCATCTGAAAATTGTCTGCATCTCCTAACCAAAAATTGAGTTCTCTCCTAGAGACAGGATTTATTCCCAGCCTGCCACTTAGCCCTGTTTTTTAACAGAGCAAATTCCTCTTGGTGCTTTTACCTCCATTGCACCTCAGTTTTTTCTTTTTTCAACTGTAAACCTTTCATGACCCTATCTTTTTTTGCTTTATGTTAGCTGAGCACCTTGCTCAAAGCAGCTGTATTTTTGCTGGGCCTTTTCTACATTCCCATATCAACAATGAAGAAAGAGGGGCAAAAATACACCCAGTGTGTATCACAGAAGGACTGGCTGTGGTTGCCCACTGCCCCTGCAACAGTTCTATGCCCCAGGCTGGCTCCTGCTTAAGGTCACATGCCTACAGCACATGGATGGGGGAAGGAAAAGCCAACGGCCCTTCAACCATGTTCTTAAACCCAATGTGCTGAGGAGCTGGGCTTCAAGTCATGGCACAGCACAGGGAGGATCTGAAGCCCCCACCTGGCACCATGGCAGGGCAGCAGGAGGCCAGGCTCATGTGCAGGGGAGGGAGGAAGAAGGGGAGCTTTCCCATCCCCTTCCTATGACTAGGTTTAACAGTATATGCATGAGAATGGAGAAGAAGAGAGAGAATGGATCTCGTTCCAGTTTTGTAGATGTAAACTGAAACAAACAAATGCCTCAGTTGCTGAGCTAGTTTGCAAAATACAGGTTTTGGTTTGTAGTATTGTAAACTTATTTTATACACAAAGCTGCTAGATGTAGAGTTCATAGCTCATGTAGCACCTGTTGTAGCACTAATACTCAATAAGAAAAGGGATGTAGAAAATAATATTGAAATAAGATTATATATACAAATGCTTAGTAGCCATAAAATGCCACATTTAGGTAATCTGTATTCTGCCTTTTCTGTGATAACATTATGAAATAATCTTCTGTGTTGTGATGCCGCATCTCCACACAGAGCTGTTTCGCTCAGAAATCAGGTGTGACCCTTTCCAGTAGGTAAATTGTTGTTCTACCTTAACAAGATAAAAACTGAGGAGTGAGAGAGAGCAAATAATCTGTCTGAGAAGTCTTTTGGGAAGGTAGGAACAGAGGTTGGTCTCCAAACTTACAGAACCATAGAATCATTTAGGTTGAGAAAGACCATTAAGATCATTGAGTCTGTGTTTCTTTACCCTCACCCCCACATCACTGTCATTCCCCTCTCTGTGGAGATTCTGTCTGAGCCACAAATGCCTCAGCCATATGCTCAAAGGTGATGAACATTTACATTTATTCCTCTCTTTCTGAAGGCAAAGGCTTTTAAATGCATTTGTGCTGTTATATGAACCTGGAAACTGTGAAGTTCATAGTGTGCCAATATTGTTGATGATAGCTGAGGTCCAGTGTCTGGGTAAAGAGCAGTCAGATACACTTACACTGAAGAGATAGTCCAAGTGAAAGGAAATCACATTAAGAATTAAGGATTTTGGTTGCCAACTCGTTTTCCAGTTGCCTGCTTCATGGTACTACTCTCATACAATTAGAAGAAAAATGTTCAGGGAAATTTTGATAAATAGACCTCACACACTAGACATCTTCATTGTGAGCAAAACATACTGTGAAGGTGGCTTCTGTAACTTACCTCAGGGTAACTTGGTGGATGATCCACTGATGGCCAGGAAGCTGCAGTTAAAGGGAAGTCTGAATTAGGTGCTCAGTAACTGTGGGTTTCTGAAGGTCTTCTTCTTCTAAAGGTCTGTTTCACTCTTTCCTAAAAAAACTGAATATAGGTCCAGACAGCGTGGCAAAAGAATTCAAGGCAACTTGCACAGGAAAAAATAAGATATTTTAGAAGGGTCTGTCAAAATCCAACATATTGTCTCACTGATAGATGAGCTTTGAAAGAGAGAGTCTGTGTCCCCTCTATAACTCTCAATTATTTTGTGCAGAATTGTTATGAACTATAATGATTTTCTAGCTCCACTCACTGCAAATGTTCAAATACCTACTTGAATAATGCACAGTTAAGGCTGTAGCCTATTTTGCAAAGATGTGAAGATTTGTAAAGACTGATCTAAAATTAGCAGAAACAACGCCAATCTAAACAACTGACTGCCAAGGGGCACGAACTATAAAACTTTGTACTCCAGACTTCTGGCACAGACTCCCCTGCCAAAGAGTGGGCTGGTTGCACATTAGTCTTTGCATCACTTTCTTTGTCTCATCTATTTTCTTGTCTAACCCAGCCTGCCTCTTCTTCACCAGTCCTTCTTCCCACAGGAAGGTGGAGTTATTCAGGGCATGGTTCAATCCACTTTGTCAGAACCAGATATTAAAGAGTCAAAACCAGGCACCAGGCACCAGGCTATTGGCTAAAATCTAACTCTGGGGCAAGTAGGTCCCTCCTACTCTTGTCCTGTCACTCAGGAGATGTCTGGAGAGTGGATGTTTTTTCCTTCCACTGCTGACTGAATGGCAGATCTGGACATCTCTTACAGACCAAACTGGAATAAAGGATTTGCTGCCACATCCCTTCACTTTATGTTCTGTTTCTGATGGGGGTCAATAGCCTGAGAAAAGCCTCATTAAGACAAGAGCTCTACAGATGGAGGAGCAAGGGAAAGCTTTCTGTGCTTCCTCATGCTGACCTGACCTCTTTCTTTATAGAGAGAGAGAGCATTAGGATGAACATTTTCTGCCACTAGAGACAGCACGGGGCAGGGAATGAAGATCCCTTCTCACAGCAAAAGATCAACTGGGAGGTGGGTAGGAACAAGTTAATAATGGAATGTTTTCAAGGATGGAGCAGGCTGCATGTCCATGAATGACTCTAGCTGTGTGCAGTCATGCCTAGTGACCTAATTCCCAGTCCAAACTGTGTACATGGAACCTGATGCTGGAGATGATGGCTGGGTGAAGATTTGCACTAACAGCAGTGATCACGTGTGGCCCACCAGCACCTGAGTCAGCACCACCTCAAGGGGCAAAGCAGCAGAACCCGTCCTCTTGTGCCTTCCTCACCACACCTGCTGCTCTGATCCCATGCTACTGTCCTGTCCTCACCAGCTTCTTTGCTTTCATAATGCTGTGCCAATATTGTGAAGAGCAGGCAGAAGTGATTGATCCCATTAAAACTGGTATGAATGGAAGAAGAGATCGATTCATGAGCACCTTGACAAAGCATGACCCTGAAACTTGCACTCTTCTAACCATGTCCAGCCCCATCCCATCAGATATGGGTAAAATGTCCAAATCCAGTTCATCCCTAATGATTGGTAAGGGGTTTTTGGTCTCCCCGTCAATCTGCCTGCTCTAAATTTCACCCTGAACAGTGTATTTACTGTGCAAGTCATTCCACACCACAGCAGGGCCATGGACCAGCGGGCTCAAATCCAGCCTGGAGAGGATGAGGTCTGATGCTTGAACCTGAGGTTTATGCCCAAGTGATTCTGTCAGCAGGCCATTTGGGGTGGGGGGTGAAGGAGTAAGAGAACTTATACCTTTAGAGCCCCTTGTTCAACCTATAGTTACAATATCATTAACATTAACTTCTCTTCCTCCAAGACACATCAAGTGTCAAGATAATCACCGTGAGCCTGTGAACTGCAGCACCAAAAATAATTATCAAAGCCACTCCCCATTTAAACTAGAAGAGCTGTTGCTCTGCTGTAATGGAAAGATCTCATGCTTTGCCCTATCACAGCAGGGATCCAGGCTGTATTAAGTCACTCTTACTGGCCTTAAAGGCTTTAGTGATGTTTCTTTCATCTGAGCATTATCTTTCTGCCAATTTAGAATCCCATCTCCTCCCCATAAAGCAAACCTGTAGTTATCCAAGCAACAGTGGAGGATGGTAGGTGGCAAGGAAAACATAGATAGCACACGAGCATTCTTTGTGGCATTTAGAAATAATGAGTGCAATTTCCTAGGTCTTAGGACTTTTTAGACCATAATTTCAGGAAGAGGGGAAGTGAACCTCAGTCAGACAGGAGCCCTAACCATATAGCTGTAATACCACGTAAGCAGCAACAAGCTAGGCACTGCTGCAGCTCCAACAGGCAACAAAAATTATAGTAATAACGTAAGAGCTTTGGGACTATCAGGCAGCTCCCTCCCCCAGGAAGGACACTGAGGACATACATTTTTTTAATGAAGCAGTGTATTCCCTTTCTTCACTGATTTAAAAGAAGCTTTAGATTCCCATCACCACTTGCAAAGTAGGTGTTCAGCCCCCTCTCAATTGCATGCAGATTACTCTCCTGGCATACAAAGGGAAACCAGCAGTTTAAGAGCAATGTGTTGATACTCTATTTTATTCCCAAAAAGTACTTTTCATAATGACAGCTCCTAGAGTGATCCCATGTGCTGTGCAGCCACGTGGGCAAATGCTAATTCCACCCACCAAATGTACAGGTAATGAGAGTGAATGGGACAGGGGTCAGGAGCAGACTCCCATAAAAGCTGTTGAGTACCACTGGCAGATGGAGCACACTAAGCAATTAATAAACCCTTTCTTAGGTTGGTACCATGTTGATGACCAGTTTGATAACTGCAACAGCTGTATCACTGGCATATTGCATGTCATGCATAATACTGCTGTTATCCCTATCCTGAGAGAAACAGAGCTGTGATAAGTGGCAAGACTGACACATGCAGTCCTTTGGTTTTTAAGGTGATTACAGGCAACAGAGTTAGGCCACATGTGTAGCAACATGTTCCAAGGATGACTCCTGTTAATGGGTAATTAAAACAACCAAGGACTGGGTGTTTTCCCTGACTGCCAGAGCTGAAGAGAGGGAAAAGCAAGGACAAAACAAAACTTCACATTCGGCACAGCTGAAGTGGACTTGTCTAGAAAGCAGTGGCTTTCCTCCCTGTCTCTCCCATGCTGCAGGCTGTGTCTCCTTTTCCCTCTGCATTTAGGTGAGGTTGCCAAGTGCAGGAGTGTGAGCCTGGGGCTGGCCTTGCTTGCCAGGGAGCCCAGCTGAGATGGTATGTGGTCCTTGGGGGAAACACATCTGACTTTCTTTCACAGAGCGTGGCTGCAGCCTGGCTCTCAGTCTTTGCGCCCATCCTGTTTCATTAGAACCTGTTTATATTTTTAATACTGTATCTTCTGCTAATTACAGCCCAACAATACTAACTCAGTGTGCAAACAAGGCCATCATCCAAACATTGTTTTGCATAACCAGAATGCTGGGGTTGCAAACGTTTGCATAATGTTTAATTATTTAGGCAGAACATAAAATTTGTCCTTTCAAAAGCATTTTTGTGAAATGTCTCAATAATTAAACACCACTATGTTTATTAACAGCAGGGAAGATTCATGAAATGTATTAGGCGGAAAAAAGCAAGTAGCTGCATCTACAGTAATCAAAATATGCCATTCCAAAGTAGGTCCCCAAGCAAGGCAACCACCAGCATGAACTCCTATGTGCACCCAAGCAGAAGACAATTAAAAGTGTAACAGTTCAGTAGCTGTAACTTGGAGGGGTCAGGGAGCCAGAATTCAATGGCTTGATTCACTCTTTAATAAATACATAACATTTTGAGAAAACTGGTTCAATTATACTGAGCCAGCTGAAGTGAGCCTTTTGTCTATGAAAGGTAAAATTTGGAGTCAGCTGGAGGCCTACACGTGGTGCTGCAGCCTGGGAAAGGCGTCTGCACACTCCTGCTTCGACACGCTGCCCATTGGAAGGCGCCTGGGCCCACGCACCAGGTGACAGGCCACCATTTGTCCCACCCCAGTGGGACCTGGCATAGGGGGTGTTTCTTCATAGGGTTCCTCTAGGCAGTTGCCCAACAGGCTGGAAAAAAGCAAAACAGGATCTAGTAAAGTAGCCAGAGGCACATAACAAAAACATCTGCCTTGATGGCATAAGAAAGGAGTTCCTTCTGCAGCATGTCTGCACCACTGCTTGCTGATAGGGAAGAGTGACCAGTTTGGATTTCGGTCATTTTGGTGTGTAAATACAAAAATTCCACTCAGTAGAGACTGAAGTTGACAAATGTGTTGGGATATCCCAGCACCAGGCAAGATCCAGAGGTTCTTTCAAGCAAGTAAAATTTGCAGGCTGCAGAGGAAGAGACAGACCCTGGCTGTCACCTACTCGACTCCAATTTGATCAAAATAGTGTCTTTTGCCCAAGTATAAAAGCTCCAAATTGTATTAGGTTGTTTGAAAGGAAGGCAGGATTCCAGATCAGAAATTGTTTCTCAATTAAAGGAACAATTGCCCACTAAATTAGGAGGAAGTATGTCTTATGTCCTGGAAACAAGCATTTGCCTCTAAAGTCAAATATTTTAATAATTTGAAATTATGAGCTTGCATATAAGAGAAGCATCAAATTAAAAGGCTATTTTATTTTATTTGGGTAAGATTGAGGGTTTTATTCTCTCTTTTAAATTTGACTTTATACTTCAGTTGTATTTCAATAACGTTATGCAAGAAATTAAGCTTGTGTCCTTCTGCCCTCTCTGAAACTCATCTGCTACTTGCTAACAAGAACTCTACATTACTCAAGCCAATTTCTGCAACATGCATATAGTTAAGAGGCTCCCTTTTTGTCCATCAATTACATAAAAGCAGCCAAGGGAACCACCTCTCCTCCTCCAATACCATTGGTGTAAAACTTGCAGGGCTCCATCTGAGCATTACTGTTCTGTGGCCTGGTGCCCCAGGCCAGGGTCCCTTCACCCAGGACATGGTGAGGGGACGGCTGACTTTGCTAGGTGAATTTGGGGAGGTGTTTGTGCAATAGTATAAAGCAATCAGGGAAACCAGCGCAGGTCTATCTGCTGGAATAACCACCCTCTGCTTTCATCACATGAAAACCTGGGCCCACATAAACAGGCTCTGACAGCAAATGCTGTGTTCTTCCTCAGCCAAAGCAAAACCCTCCTTCCCATCCTGCTTTAGGGAAGTAGGTCACAAGTCAAACTCTGCCTCCCCAATCTCTTTTCCACGACCCCAAGGTAAGATAAAATATATTCTCACTTTAATCAGGAAAGTTGAGGCATGAAAAGGCAATTCAAAGGCTCTCTGGTGAGCAGCTGATAGCACCATCCACCATTAAAAGTGCCCTGCACTCTGCTGCTGGACCAAGCTCAGTAGCTGGATCTGATGCTGCAGAAACACAAGGCAGCCTTGGGTGGCAGGCAGCTCACTCTGGGCTGCTTCAGCACACATGGAAAACAAACAGAAAATCATAGAGGAGGAAGCAGCGAAGAAACCAGGCAGTCGGAATTCCCAGCTGAGGCGGAAAGGTTCCCTCTGTTATTTATAGCTCAAACTCCTTTGTATTGCTTTTCTTCCTTCCAAGATTGTAGCAGCAGCACCGCAGCCAGGCTGTGCCCAACGCATTGCCATGCTGCACAAAAGCACAGGCAGCATGTTGGGTGTTGGAGCACACCCTGTGAGCGCTGGAGCTGCGTTTACTGAAGAAGCTTTGCAGTGCCACAAGGCTGGGGGACAGGGAATGACTGGTGCCACGACTTGTCTTACTTGGGACTCCCATTGTTGTGGCTCAACATAAAGGCACAAGCCAACCTACAGGCTTCACTAAGCAAAAAGCAATCCCTTCTGTGTACTTGAGGTGAGTGCTGCAGGAAGAGGCAAAGGAGTTAAAAGAAGGCAAGTCTTGTCTCAAGGAGTGGCTAGATGGGGAAGATGATGTCTGTTTTGCCTGGACAGGCTCAGGACCTTATTCTGCTGCCTTGTCTGCAGGCAGCCTGCCCATCAAAATTATCTCCGGTGCTGAGTGCAGAGAGGATGAGCCAACAGCTTATTAAATAGGAGTCTCTGTTATTTCTGCTGAGAAAGGTGGCTTTTATTTTCCTGAAGGGTTATTAACTGAATTCTTCTCTTTTCATAACTCTGGTTGTTTTCTTCTGCTTTTTCCAGACAGTTCTCCTTGGTTCTTCAATGGAAGCAATGACTTGGAAGGATTTACTGGTAGTCTTGTTAAATTTGGGGCAGGAGAAATAAAAATAATATGGAAATAAGATTCTTTGGGAGACACAATCACCAGAGCCTGACTTTGGGACAAACTTGGCTCTGCAGTTCAGCAACTGCTCATTTCTGCTGGAGTGTTGAAATCTTCACAGCACCTTGGACTGCCACCTGCACAAACAGTCCCGTGACTGGAGTTGGACCCCAGAGATGTGTAAATACTGTTGGCCTCACCTCAGTGTGGTCTGGTACCAGCTGCTGGCTGGGGAGGGCAGCACAGATCGTGGTGGGCAATAGGAGGGTCTTGCTGGATTCCTCTGCCTCCTCACCATCTCTGATGGGGCCATGGTTTTCTGCTGCTTGGCCCAAGCCTAGCATGGATGGCCCATTTGCCTTGTCCCAGAGCTGCCAGCATGGGTGACAAGTGCCAGTGTAAAAGCCATGCGCTGGTAATTGTTGCAGGACCCATTGGCGCAAAGTGTCATTTTTTAGTAGACAGTGAACAGAGAATTCTTTCTTTTTCCTTTTTTAAATTAGAGGTTTCTCAGGAAGAACTGACTCTCAAAGGCAGGGTAATAATTTACATGTCAATTCTTAACTTGAGAAATCTAGCCATATTTGGGAAAAAGTGGAGACTACTAGTTACAATGAGTTAAGATACCACAGTACTTTGCTCAGCAACCTTGAATCTGCTTCAATGGAATGATGAACCTGCAGAGTACACCATTTCATACTTTTCTGCATAGGTAAATGAACAAAGCAAGAAGAAATCAACAGTGAAAGTAATCAGTATGATGGTGTACGAGATGGAAGGAAGGAAAATTGTCTTCAATCACTTTGCTTCAGTAATATTTATATGCTCTTAGCTGCATTCCTAACAATTCTTAAGAGAGAGATTTGGCATCCTGGAGAGGGAGATAGTTCAGCATTTCCCAGAATGATCTCCATTTAAGTTGCCTTAAGTGAGCTAGAGTGGTTTTCTTCTGGGAATACAGCCAGTATACATAGAGAGTTAGAATCTGCAGCAAAGGTGCTGCAAGGTACTGCAAAGGAGGAAGATCTGAAAGGTCTGTGAACACATGTCCCATCAGTCCCCAGCTTCAAAGTGAAACATGACACAGAGAATTATCTGGGAGTAATAATCCATAAAAAATCTATATGTGGTTTTTATTTTGTGAAGTCAGGCAATAAAAGATCCCATGCTACAAAAACTCAGTGGTTTCTGTCACGTGTTGAGCATCTGGGCAAACAGTGGGAGTATGTGAGCCTGAGTGAGACCTGTGCCCCACTGGAGCTGAAATGTCTTCTCCTACAAGAGTTAATCCCACGCAGCCCCATTGTGCAGGATCACACAGGGTTACATTCCCCCTTGGGGTTTTTACAGACACACAGCACTGCCCAGTGTTCACATTGTTTTTTTGTTTTTTGAGAGGGTTTTTTTTGACTCTGTAACACTACAAAAGATATCTTCTAACCACAAACACAAAATCCTATAATTAAACCTTTGTTACCCACAGCAAAGGGCTCATCATGTATACAAAGCAAACATTCTGGCAAGTTTATTGTGCTCCTTGAGACTAAGACAGAATTAATAGCATTGCAAAATTACAGCAAGCTGCTTGCTACACTGCTGCTGGATTTTTTCACTGGAAACAAGATTTTATGTTCCTCTTCATCTTGAAAAAAAAATGCAAGTTTTTATTGTCGAAGGCAGCACAGTGCAAAACACTATATCAAAGTAAAGACTGAGGGGATATTTTGGCCTTAAAAATTGCACTTCACTGTCCACTTAAAATCATTTAGTTGCTTTTTTTTTTTTTTACATAAAATTAGTAAACATTGGGAGGTAGCTGATTAGGATACTCCAACTATTAAACTGCATAAATCATCAAATTTAGGAGTTTTGTGCTGAAAGATGCCTGATAGATGATTTCATTTGCATTATGTGAGGCCCTTCACTGCTGCGAAGGCACCTTGCTCAATCAAACAGAAAGCCAAAGATGTCTCATGCAGCACTTCTGGAAGAGGAAACTTCTATTTTTCAAGTCCATTTTGTTGTTGTTCTTTGACTGTAATTCCAACTCTGTTAGTTTATGTGCATGAGTCATGAACAAAAGGTGAATTTTTTACATTTTATTTCCCTGTTAGATGTTATATTCCAACAATATATATTGCAGCTGCCTGAGCAAAATGGATCAGCCTGAGTTAGTCATATTGCCTCCCAGCTGGAAAAGTATAATGATGTCCTCAGGAAAGCTGATCAGATCTAAAAGGCTTTTCTGGTGGCATCGAGAGTGAAACATAACTCACTGTTCATATAGAGGAGAGAACTAGATTTTTATTTGCATCTTTCTATTTCCACAAATGAGCCATTTCACCAAAGAAAAATACATGAGTTCTAAAACTATTTTCTGCCTACCTGCTGCAGGACACCTTAGCAAGTCCTACTTGCTAAGACCCTTTGTCTTAGAAATCTGGAGACAGAACAACACTGTGAGAAAATAAAAATTCCACTGGCTGTCATATCAGAGGTTCAAGTAGCCAAGTGGCTCCTCTTGCCACTTGTGATTTCAGCAGGTATCTCACACTGCCTTTTGCCATCTGCAGGAAGGAGAAAACCCTGGGACAGCTGGCAGAACCGTGCTTGGGTTGGGGCTACTGACAGCTCTGTGATGGGCTGCAGCAGGTCTGGGCCCATTCAGCACCCATTCAGCCATGCAGGCTGACCCCGAGAGCAGTGCAGGCTCACTGGCTCTGTCCTAAGGCTCTGACAAACATAAAACTAGCTTTTCCTCCTCCTGTTTCTAACAATGAAAAACAACCTGACTGAAACCTTTAACAGCGTCTTGGAGATTCACATACTCAACTCTCTTTTTCTTCATTCGTTACTAAATGCAGTTGTCATTACTGAGAGGGCTCAGGTTTTCCTTCTCGCCTCTGTAGAGAAGACAAAATTTCAGAATTGCAAACACAAGTGCTAGAAAATCTTATGCTTCCTAAAGTCTCCCCACATTTTTCCAAAGAGAACATAATGTGATAATAAAAACAAAACCACTAATATAAACATAAATAAACCTAGGGATTGCAGTGCTAAGGTAGTACTTCACCCATGCATACACAAAATGAAATGCCTGTCTTAGCAGTGGGTTATCACAGGGTTTGTCCTTTGCTTCTGTAATTCATAGGGAGGTCCTAAAATATGTTCAGAGTAGTTTCAGTCAATCAGCAGCAAATGATTTATCTCATCAATCTTGTTAAACAAGCGAAGGTGAAGAGCCTGGGAGACTTCATGAGTGGGAGTCACAAACTGGTGGGGGAGACTCAAGCCAGTGAGCAGGAGGATGTTATATAAAGGTAGTCAAGTACAGACATGCTACATGTATGTTACTGGTTTTTAATGAGAGGAATTAAGGTTATGTGGGGGGTGATATGTGAAGCTGGCACTGTGATGAAATTCACAGTTTTCCCCAGCATTTCAGTTTGAACTTTAGCTCCAGGATTTTCAGTTCTTAATTTTTAATTAAATTTATATCGACCATTGTTACTAATACCATCCCCCTGACTGGGCAGGAGGTTTCACAGAAAGGAAAGCCAGTTGCAGCCAGATGAATCCAGCAACTGTGAATGCATTGATGAGCTTCTAACTGCAGTTCCATTTCCTTACTGCTCGCCTGCTTGAAAACACTGTGCAACCAAGGTTGCTCACAGAAAGAACTGAGGAATTTTTTTGCACGGTCACAAATAAATGTGCATATTTGTGCCTCCCGACATGCAACCTTACCCTAGAAACTCTATCACTGGCTTAGCTAGGCGAGCCTGCAGCTCAAGCAACACATTTTAATGAAGTACTCACTAGCAGCTATTCCAGAATACCTCCACAGGCCTAACAGCTTTGGTAGAAAGTGTGTCACATGATTCCAGTGAAACACATCATGAGAATCAGAATGTAAGTGCACAATTTATAACTGTAAACAGAGAAAACCATAACAAATAGAATTTTTCAGCAACAACAGAAGTTCAGCAAAGTTTAGCAAAGATCCTGTTTGGATATAAACATCATTAAAAGCAGAAAATGCAGGAAATACGTAAGGCAAAAGTTTTATTTTCCAAAGTGTAAGTATGTCCTTAGCATAATTTAAGTAATCCATTGCCATTGCAATTCTGATTGCTACAAAATTGAAGGTAAACTTTTTGACTGCACCTATTGCACACTTTCTCCACAGCTCTATAATAAAACCCTTCTGTATCAAGAGATTCTTCACTGTGATTAGCTGGTCTGTAGGAGTTCAGTTAAGTAGTTGACTTAATTATGAAAGATGCTACTTGTTTGCATCATTCTATTTTATAATCTGTGGCATATCACTCCAAGCTTGAGACTTCTTTTTGGCCAGCTCCATCCACAATGGCTGATCCGGAGTGGCACTACTGGCTTTCTTCAAGTGGCTTATTTCCTCCTTATCCACCAGTGCAGGTGATGGAGCTACTGTGAATAAAGCACATGGACATTTTACACTTACCTGCTGTGCAACTGAACACCCTCTTTTATTAAATACTACCCATGCCTTGCTCTGGGGTAGAAAATATTTACATTTCACATGGAAGCTTCTTGTGCAATAAGTTATTGAGAAAATTACCATTCTGTGCTCTAAATAATACATTATTCTCATCACTAATATCTTTTTATCCCTAAGTTTACCAAAACTCAACATGATGACCTGGATTCCTTGCTGTGCCCTATGTTAACACCCAGGCCAAAGAAGAGAGAGTCTTTTCATTAGCTAAAGTATTCACTTGTGAATTCCTCTTTTACTCAGCCCCCAATGCACAGGAATTTTATTACTTCAAAACTTCTGCCCTTCTTTCAAATTTTAATTTACCAAAGAGATTTACAACAAACTCATTGTGGGAGGACTGATGGTCAGACAGTTTGTGATCACACCATTCCTCAGCTTGCTGAGGAAGCCACATTTAAATTGAATGCTATTGTAAATATTTTTGTTTACATTTTACACTGGGATAGTGCATTTGGGCCTCTGTCCTGTGGAAGGGCCTGGAGTTCTTAATTCACATTTCTTTCAGCACAAGTTTTTGGCTACCCCTTTTTGCTCTTTTGTTTGTAATCAAACTGGTCAAAAGAATATAAATAAATAAAACCCCAAATAAAAGAATATAAATAACTAAAACACCAAATAAAACCCCAGACATGAGTGCTGAGAAAACTCCTTGCCCTGGCTGATGTGGGGCTGAGGAAGAGATTAGGGTCTAGCCCCTACTCCTTTTGCAGCGCACTCAAGCAGGATTTCTTCTGACAAAGTTGTGAGATAACAGCCTACATTTTAAGAATTTTGTTTCTTACCAGGGACATAATGTGACAATGAATTGGTCCTCAGCAGGGGCTTTTCTTCAGACTTTGTGTCTTTCCTCTGCTCTTCAGAAGTGGTTTTAGGTGCCAAGTGTGAAGGTTTGCTCCATTGTTGCTTCACTGGCCCCTAGGCACAGAGAGGGATAGAATCCAAGTAATTCAGGGAGGATGAGTTCAGTTTGGAAGAACATGAGCAAAGCAGTGGATGGGGAGCCTGCTGAAGTTCAGCAGACATTGGTCTCAATCCTTTCCCTTGAGCTGATACCTTTCAGAAAGTTACAGTGTTTGCATGTAACATCCATGATACTCAATTTTACAAATTAAAACCATCCCTCTGTATCTCTTATTCATAATGGTATGAGTAGATAATTATAGTCTTCACTGCAAAATGTATTCCAAATCCTTTGCACATCTCTACAAGCACACACAGGATTTGGAAACAGCCTCATTCTCTCATGTTTTCCTTCCATCTCCCAAATTTTTTGGGCTAGGGCACTGTATTTTTGGACAGTTGATGGTAAATGGATTTTTCATTAAAAAATAAGTCAAACACATCCTCCAACAGATTTTCTTGCCAGTATCAAAAACTACTGTGAAGTGACAGTGCCTGGTGCCATGTGGGAGAAAGAGAAAGTGGGAGTAGTACAGTGGCACCAAGCCTTGCATGTTGCAGTCAGAAGCATCTTGGCATGCTTCTCTGCTAGCTGCTATAGGGAAATAAAATGCATGGAGTGAATTTCAGGGATCATTGCCAGCTAAAATCTGGAGTTTCCTGTTCTGACATAGAAACTGTATTTTGGGATCATGTTGGGCATTACTGCAGTTCCGAAGTTGGCCTAGATGTCTTATCAGGTATTATTTCTTGTTAATCTAACCACTGCTATTTTTCATCATCTAGAAATCATCTCTTATTCCAGGATATAATACACCTGTCTGGGGTTCTAGCAGTACACCTGAAACAAAAAATCAGGTCATTTGAACTGGGAATGCCATGCTAGTACAGGACACATGCTCCTGCATCAGAGCAGGGTTCTTATTTGTGCAGGATGCAAAATAGGCAGCAGGTTAGGGTTCTGGATCCACGCCAAGCACTCCTGCTGGCACAGCTGTGTCATCTGGGAAGATCATTAGCTACAGGAATCACCCTGTTTTGCATGGGACCTCTGAAGAGGCAATGTCAGCCCATATCCCATGGCACCACATGGGCTTCTGAATTATCCATATACAGGGAACCAGAATTTATATATTGGCACTCTCTGCAAGTGCAAAAGTTATTTTTATCCTATTTCACTTCTCAGGGCTCTGAAAATTGTAACCTAGGAGCTTCTAGGACCAAGTAGTTCATTCAGTGTTAAATTAGTCAGGATGTATAAGAGGTTCAATGAAAGGCTGTGCTTAGAAGGATAGTTAGAAGAGAACATATTCCCTCTGCATTGAGGAAGATCAAAGACTACAATTTAGCACTTCATTTTGGATATTTTAGCATGCAATACACATGTTAGATCTGGTAGGTATGCCAAGAAATTTTACACACTTCACATAGTTCCAGGATTTCTTGGACACAAACTTACATATCTGAACAATCAGAGAACTTTGAATCTGTAACATATTTATGAGAACAGTGTCTTTTTTAGTTACAGTTACACTCATTAAGTATCTGTAATCATTATGGCATGACTGGTAACATAGCAGTAGATCCAAAGAATACTACAGGAGGTGATACAAAAGCATCACAAATTTGTACTGCAAGTACCTCTGTTTGTTCCTGTCCTTTATTCTGTTTCTCTGTATTTGACTTAGTATCTGGAGCCACAAGCTTTTCTCTGTCGAGTTCCTTCTCCTGATGCATGCCTCTCTGCTTTTGCCTTGCAATGGAAATCCAGGCTGGCTCTGTAGGAGTGTCAGGATCTCTTCCAGAGTCTCCGGCAGCCACGGGGGAAGGCGCGCTTTTCTCTGTTGACAGATTATTTATGTACATGCTTATAGGAAAAAGAGTTGTAATCAGCTTCAGCTCATACTTTCTCAATATACTGATTGGTCCCACGATATGTAACCAGCCTGAATAAATAGGAATTCTGTTTAGTTTGGTCTCCAGAGAGCAATTTTCCCGTGCTCACAGGTTTAAGTTACCGTTCCACTGGTGAGAAACGCGTTGCATCTTTGTTCAGCTGGAGTTGCAGTGTCACTGCCCCCACAGGAGGGAGATGCAGAAACATGAATCAAATCTCTCTAATCTGCCCATTTCCCAAGGTCTGCCCCTTCTGCTCCCTCCTGCACGGTATCTTAGGGACAAGCAGCAGACAATTCAAAGGTGGACACAGAGGGACTGCGGTGTTGCAAAGGCAAACTTTTCCCCACTGTGGCTCTCCTTGGCTCCTGCTCTTCTGTTGTCCATGCAGCAGCAGCCCATGCCTTAGTCTGGTTCCTGCCTTCCTTCCACCCCTTTAGGAGCAGCTTCCCCCATGCAGCAGCAGCCCATGCCTTAGTCTGGTTCCTGCCTTCCTTCCACCCCTTTAGGAGCAGCTTCCCCCATGCAGCAGCAGCCCATGCCTTAGTCTGGTTCCTGCCTTCCTTCCACCCCTTTAGGAGCAGCCCCGTCCCCAGCTCCGTGGAGCCTGCAGGTGCCATGGGTGCCTGTGCACAGCAGTCTGTGGTGTCTGAGCACACAGAAGTACTGCTAAAACCACAGAGCGACTTTCCAGTCTTTTGGTGTGAAGTTTACATTGACTTATCCCTGCTGATGCTGACCATGGTCTTCACTGGGGCCAGTAACTTCCATTGCTCTCTACCAGAAATGAGATTTGAGTGACACAAAAAGACCATTTCTGGAGAAGAAAGCCAAAACTACTACCCTGCTGACCTGACAACTGCTACCCAAGGACATGCAGAATCCAGGCTTATGGGAAAGAGAAACACCCTGTATTCAAATATTCTGAGAAGGGAAATCCTGTCTATTCACTGAACAGAACTCAGTCAAGAGAAGAGCCTCAGCAGCTCCATTGGCTCCATCCCCCTGGTTCTCCTTTTTTTGACTCACACTGAACACAAAATTGAGTTTCCCAATGAATGGTAGAGCTTCTGTGTAGTTTAAATGAGGAACAAGAACAGAACTAACAACCTTAGACCCAAGAAGGTTGATTTAACCTTTCCCAGCCAGTTCTGGCCACTGATGTGTCAAAATTTACAGAAGGCTCTTTCAGAGCAGAATTTAAGCTTCTCATCCTCAAATCATGTGTAGTCCCACTCTTTGGAAAAGTTTGTTACTTAGTCAGCATCCTGTTCAGGGACCTGGGAGGAGGCAGACCCAGCCAGAAAGAATTACTGCCCTAGGGTCCCTTTGGGGCTCAGCTGCTCTGCTGACAGTAGAGCCAGCCAGGGGACCCTGTGGAGCTATCAGACACATTTCTGGAGTGCCGTGGTCTAGTTTGGTGGAATGTGGCCCTGATCAGGAAAGCAGGCAACTGTCTCTGAAGGCACATTTGAGATGCCTCATGAAGGCATGGAAGATAAAAGGGATGATGCACTCCCAAGAGCTGGAGTCTGCCAACACAGGCATATTATGAAAGCCCACAAACTTGCTTTGCTCAGGGATTTTCTCAAGTCATTTTTATACCTCACCAGAGAGACAGTAGTTATTTGAACAAGAAAACATTGTAAAGCCTATGTCAGCTAGAAAACTAAAAAGAGAAAACAAAGATGCTTTAATGCCAGAGCAAGATGTTTTGCCAGCTGATGCCTGCATTTCCCCTCACATTCACCTCATGCAATCTTGCAGAAAAACCTCTGGAAGAGACAACTCAGAAGTCCAGCTGTGCAAATGCAGCACAGATAAAACAGGGTCCCTGAACGCTGAAGGAGCTTCCCTCCCTCTTGCACAGCATGTTACTCCAATTCTCTGCATCCCACCTAGCCCCCACCTTTGCATGACAACAGCTGTTCCTCCCATAATTTTTTTCCAATCACTGTCTTATTTTCCAATCAGCTTTCCACTGGCTCTCCTTGCTTCATTTTTATCTCATTTCACAGAATGATAAATAAGGCTGGGAGAGATCTCAATATGTCATGTAGTCTATCCTTCAACTGCAAGGCAAGATCAGCTGAAAGATCATTTTCATAGAAACTGTTTTCTCACAAATATGTATCTAACTCTCAAAAAAAAGGACAGGTCTCAGAGTCTCCCTAGGCAACCTATCCTATGGCATGGCTCTTTTATTCTACTTTTTTTTTTTTGCCTATCAGGTAAGTTAAATCTTCCTTGCTCTAATTTAAATCCTTAACTACTTCTCCTACACACTATGGACACGAGCAGATTACTCACAGTCTCCTTGCAACAGCCTGTTATGCATTTGAAGATTTAGACCATGTTTTCCCTACTTTTTAAACTTTTCTGATTAATCATATTCTCTAGATCACTCTTTCTTTTGTAGGAATTGTCCTAGTTTGGTCAAATCTCCTGCAAATATGATGATCAGAACTGGCACTTGAGATGAAACAGTGTTAGCATCAGCTGACATGGAAGGACTACATCACTTCACCTGGAATGGTTTTCTGTACACATCAGTCAGTGCCCCCTAACTTCCACAGCTCTCCAAGATAACCACTAACAAATCAAAGTCTGCTAGTCCATCTTCTCTCAGTATCTTAGGACAAACCTCATTGGGATCTTCGTAAGTAAAGCCACACAGTTGAAATGATGTGATGTCTGCTAATGCATCTGTCATTACATTCCCTCCTTTGCTTGCAGCCATGCCTTTAAACCCATCTGCAGCCATCTGCACCTTTTCAGGTGGCAGGCAATTTGGGCAGGACTTATTGGTGCATTGCCCCGTAAAACCAGGTGCTACGTTTCATCAGCTCCTGAAGCACTCCTGCAGCACACGGATGAGCTGCTGCGACGGAAGGTGATGTCCCATGTTCCTCAGAGCTGAGGAGCAGCTCCCTGGCTGTACAGCTGCAGACACACCACCACACACATGCATCCTCTTCCCCCACCTCTTTACCTTCCTTCACTGGCTGTAATGTCTTGGTGCTCAAAAACTCCAATGTCTTTATCCTGAAGGTCCTTTTCAGTCCACCCACACTTTTTGATGAGACTGGGAACCAGGCTTCTGCCTTGATGCTGCTAGTGATGTACATCTTAGTTGCTGTGATTCCAAATCCCCCTTTGTGTTTTGTCCCATTTCCCCTGTCACACTAAAGGAGCTTTATGTAAACATCAGCGCTGTTCCTCCTCTGCTTCCACCACACAATCCACACTGACAAAATGAATGCTATGCCCAGGCTCTATTTACTGCACTACATGTAATGGTCTTATTGCTACCTGTGCTTCCATTTCTCTGTCATCCTCATGAACTTAGGATTCATCCTGCTGTTATTTCACTGTGCATTGCCTGGCACAACAGGGTTCCCAGTCCTGCAGTGATATGTCTGGAGGCTGCTATTATAACAATGTTTTTCATAGGGCAGACGCTCTAATGAAGGCATCAAGCACCCTTACTCTTCAGGCAGTTCTCCCTGATGAGATGCCTGACATCTTAGTCATGCCAATCAGAAGGCAGCCAAATTAGAGCCAGGTATCATTCCATAAGAGATGTTATCCAAATGTCCCTTTGATAGTAGGGAACAAAAGCTCTTTATCAAAATGTTGAAGATTTTATATGTATCTGTATGGGCCAACTTAGGACAGCAGAGTAGTATCACCTACAGAGGATCAAGGCTTTCTTGTATCTCTAAGCAATTACATTCTGCCCTTGTTCCTTTGAGAGTCTTTGCTGCAGAAAGCCAGACAGGCAGACGAGGCAGGGGAAGTGCCTTATCTTCAGAAAAAAAACCCCATCAGATGCAACCCACGCAGGATTTGCTACCTCATCCGTCAGCCAGAATTACTCTAAGAGGTAGAAGAGGCATATTCACTATTTATTATCTTTCCCATTGCCCAGAGGTCCTTTACATCCTCCCACCTCCAATTAGATAAGGTTTCTTGGCAGTATATATGCACCATTGTTCCAGCCAGAAGGATGAAAGGTGGTGAAGTAATCCAGGAGATAGTATGATGAAGAGAGCTGGCAGTTTAAGGTGACCTGAGACTGTCCTATGAAGCTCTTGGTACCCTAAGGGACACAAAGAAGCAAAAAGCTTTCTCAGGAAGTGACTGTTCTCAAGGGAAGTGCTGCTCATTCATCTTTCTGGGTTCATGACTGATCACCTTGAACAAGCTCTGTCTTATCTAGTCATGGGATAGTCCATGTGCTTTTATGGTTCACCACGTGGCAAAGCACAGCATTTAAGGAACTGGGTAGCCAGAGTGGAACCAAAAGTACTCAAAGGGACGATTTTAATTCCTGCTTCTGCTGCATATCACATGCACAGCAACTGGCACAGAAACTCCCAGTTGGTAAACGGCACTCTTAGGGAGATAACAAAGAAGTACAAAATGCAAGCAGTGGTATCCTCCATCCAAAGCTGAGTCAGTTTTGACAGACCACAGTCATCACAAATGCCCTGTGTTTCCTTCCTCCTTTATTGAAGTAGGGCTGAGCCTCTTCTTTCCGTGTTACACTTGAGAGATTTTCAGAACAAAACTAAAATCTAAATAATATTCTTCATTTCATATTACAACATGTTATTTTAAACAATGTGCTATTCAACTCATTCCTTAGTAACTTCATAAGCTAATAAAGGATATTGCTGGCAGCAATTTGTCTCTCATTCATTCACAGCTTTAACCTCGTGATTGCATCTTTCCCTGGTTTCCTTGGAGCTGGCTTGGCCTCAGGCTTTTTTGAAAGAGAGGAGCCCCTTCTTCCCCTTGGGATAAGGCACCAACAGTGGAAAGATACCAGGTCAGAACTTGTCAAGCCAGTCTGTGCATAATGTCACCATGTATTAAAGCCAGCAATTAATGTAAGCTCCTGAGATCTTCTGCTGCCACTTCATACCACACCCAGAGGCTGCTGAAGCCTTCCCTTCATGTCCTCCCCACGGCCAACAAACACACATGGGACAGTCACAAGGTCAGCTGTTCTTGCTGCATTCTTCACCACTTCCACAGCTTCCAGACCAACCACCAAGCCAAGTGAACCATAGCCACCTTCTCAGTTCCCTCCTGCAGATCAGAATCCCCCAAGCTCTCCTCCACTGAGTCTGAAAGCATCAGGGCTGGCTGCCTCAGTGGTCCTCTAGAGGGAGGAAGCTCCCCTGCTGCAACCCCATTTAATGCAGGTATCTGTTTCTCTTTAGTATCTTGCTGAAACAACTTTTCTTTTTTTTCCTCAGACTAAAGCTCTGATCTTATAGATGAAATTTCTTCTGCCTAAATATTGTGGAAATAAATGTGTACACTTCTCACTGATATTTGGATATTATCCTGTAATGTGTGTCACACTGGTTGTATGAACAATAAGATTAAGCTAATACATTAATCTTAATGTACAAAAGGAACTATGATTGACTTGTTATTGTGCATGGGTTTATACACATACAGAGGAAGTGAAAGAAAAATACATACCTATTTCTGTCTATTGACAGACAGATATACTTCATGTATTCAAATGTACCTCTCTGTGTGTGCTGCTTATATGGATAAACACAGCAAAGACATATTTAACCATTACCCTGAGATTTAGGGATTAACTTTGTCTTTTTTAGAGATGGCCTCAGAGTTCTTTAAATCTGAGACCTGTTTTCTTTACATCTAAAAGCCTCTGTGCACACAAATTGTAGCGGAGGTTCTTTATGACACGTAAGTCTTATTCTTGGTAAAGAACATCTTATGCCTGCAAGGACTGCAAAGAGTGGTTATTCTTGCCATACATGTGTGCAGGTGAAAGGTCAGAGCCAGAATTTAGAGTCTTTTGAAAGTCAAACCACTAACAGCAAGCAAAGCTAGCCTGTGGATTCCCTGAGTGTTTTAAAAGCAAACATACTCAAAACTAATCCAAACAACTTTACACAGGGAGATAACACCCTCTATATGTAAGTGTCATTGTTTTATAACACTGTTTATGCATGCATATTTAATTCCACACTGTTGTATCTTTGCTCATTTATAAAACTCCAGTTATTCTAAGAAGGGCTTTACAAATGCATATAGCATTTAGAATATCCTGGCCTACATATTTCCCTTTGTTTATTAAAGCACTACATGCATTCATGTCAGTATACACACCCAATTCCTTAATTTCAGACAAAGCTATTCTAAAGATCTGGTTACATATTTCTGACATTTCTTTCTTCCCTAAGCTGCTCTGAGAGGTATTTGACTTTTCATTGGATCTATGCTACCAATGCCAGAAGTGTCTTTTTTACACAAGAAACTGCTGTTTGCATCAAAGTCTACTTCACTGCTGGAAAACAGCCATGTTGCAAAATAGCCTGACACAACTGAGAAAGCAACTTCTTTTGGGGGGGAAAAATAAAAGACAGCTTGTTTTTCAGCTGTAGCCTGGACAGCACTAAAGCAATGTCTTTTTGATGCAGAGAAAAACACTCCTCTTGTCATTCCAGAGCCTGTATTTGCCAGACAATACACCCCAATTTTATTCACCATAACATCCATCGTTCTTCCCTGAGCTCTTTTTCTCTTTTCAGAGGATGTCTTCCCACTACAGCTCCTCAGTCGCTGATTTTTGTTTATCCTAATATGCAGATTCAGACAAGCATTGCTTATGGTTTTGCTGTTGTAATAACCTGTTAACATATGGTAATTGTTTCTGCCCTTTACAGGATTTATAGCAAAGTCTATCAACTCCAAACAACACAGCTTAACCTTTTAAATCTTTCAAGGACTTGTGCCTTTAGCTTCAGAAACTTAAAAATGACTCCTCCTGGGGTGACTAATTTCACACAGACATGAAAGAGCTTCCTTGCAGCCTGACAGAGGTAAAGCAATCCCGCACTAGTTCCCCAGAAAGCTCTGGGGAGCAGGAGCACTGCTTTCACCTGGTGTGGTAAGCCAGCATCCCATCAGCTCTCCTGTTCCTTTGGTACCAAGAGTGCTGAGAAGCTAAAATGTGAACTGAATGAACCACATTGCTCCTGCTGACCTCAGTGACGCAGCAAACTGACTTTTTTGAAATGAGTGTACATGAGAAGGGAACTGCATCCCCTTGTATCACCATTTCACAGCTTGTCTTCTTGTTCAGCACACAGATTTCCTAACATGCAGTGGGAAGAAACTCCCTGACAACATAAATTGTCTCCTGATGGTGACCACAGCTTTTTGAAAAGGCTGATGAACTCAAGGGCTAGGGGAGGGCTGGGTGGGTGTAAGGAAAAAAAAAGAATTGAGTGTCCAGGCAGACCCGGCAGCCAGAGATGCCTGATAAGACACACATGATCCATGAGGGGCTGTGTTGATTGTGTTTGTCAGATTTTTCCTGTTTGCAGTTGCAAAGACACAGTCCTGACTCACTGAGCTGGGGAAAACTTTTCAAAGAGCTTAAAATTATGTTTGGGCAGGGCTATTGCCCTGCCAAATCCTCATTGCATCCCATGACTCTCCTATGCCTCACAGAGGGACATAATTTTTGGGGTCACTGTGCAATTTTTTCCAAATAAAGCTGGTATGGTTCCAGGGCACTCAGAGGAGGTGGGCACACCTAATTCACCCATGACTTCAGGTGGCCAGGTCAGGCTGATGAAGCAGCTTAGCACAAGGAGGTGCTTGGTTAGGTGTCTAAAGAAGGCAGTAGATAAGGAAGAAAACTAATTGCCATCACAGACCAATCTGAACCATCATTTTAAACAACCTCAGGCCATCCAGATTTGGTGTAATACTCGAAGGGGGAGGGAAACAGAGCAGGACTTCTTAATACTGTTTCAAACTCCAGGTGCATGCATCTCTATCAGAGAGACCAAGGCACAACTCTCACCCACAGATCCTATTTTGCAGAGGGCAGTCCTGCATCTCAGGGCAGAGTCTCCTTCATCCTAGGGCTGAAGAGCCACAGGAGAAGCCTGGAGGAGTAATGTGCTCCCTGGCTTCCTTTCTTCCCCTTCTTCCTTCTCCAGCACTTACTGTCTTCCACTGCAGGAAAACATTCCAGTCCATCTGCAGGCACTCTGGGACTCAGCAAGAGGGATGTGATAGAGGGCTGTGTGAGGGAGCACTGGTACTCCCACTGCTCTCCTCCACACCCTGCCAGAACAACCCTGCTATGCTAAGTCTTCTCCTCTCTTGTCCCAGCCCGACCCTCCCCAAAATCTCAGTCCATCAGAGATGTGGGCATCACGACAAATAATCAACTCTTCAGGGCAGCACAAAGGGGAAAATGACATTAAAGGGAGTATTGGGATTATATACACATATATCTATCTACATATCTATATATATCTCCTGTCTTGCCTGCAGGGTGTGGGGAGGCTCAGGCTGGATGTCTGTGGGGACCTCATCCAGCTCTGGATCTTAATGAATCCCCTCCTTTATGATGGCAGGGAGAGCAGGAAACTGTGAACGTGGCCAAAGTTCTGCAAAAATGTCTGTGGTGCTGCAGCAGAGGACAACTGGAATCAGATGTCACTCAGGGCATCAGCAAGTTGCCTCTGGAGCCAGGAAGAGACTTTTGTCACCCTAGAGGACAGGTGGTGTCCTATGTCCTGAGAACTTCTTCTGTCTTGGTGTTTCCCTACTCCAAAGCTCAGAGATGGACCCCAATCAGAGAAGAGCAACCAGATGGGGGGAAGCTCTGCAATGGCACAGAGACAGCCCATTATTTGCTTGGCCAGCATCTTCTCACATTCTTAACATCAAACCCATGCCCAGACAGGTCCAGGACAGGGAAGACGTTTCTTCCACATATCAGAAGACCTAAAGATGTACTTTTTCCCCTCTCAGCTGTTCTCTGAAGTGAAGAGCAGAGGTCTCCTGCTAGAACTGCTTGAGTGTGCTTCACCTAACTTGTTTACTGTCATTGCAAAGACCCCAGACAGTGTTGACACTTCCAGTCTTTTCTTTTCTCTGCCTATAGTCCACAGTAAATTAGTCTCAAGAGGTCTGATTTTTTTTTTTAATCTCTAACCCAATTATATAATACAGACAACAGAGTAAAATATAACCATCTGTAGTAGACAAGATCTTATGGTCTCTCCTGGCTTTGAACTCCAGGAAGGTGTAGGGTTGTTAATTTTTGTTTTAAACAAGGAATGAGTAATGATAGATAAATGAATAAGAAAACCTCACAGGAGGCAATATATAAGTGGTGTGTTTACCATGGCAGGCAGTGACGGGGCCTCATTGCATTTCTGCCTCAATGCTATGGTGAAAAAGATCTAGAGGTCTGAGTCACTTGTCCCACACCGGGCACTACACTTAATATGTGCTCTTGGATTTTGAATTGCCATGCAGCAGCTCTAAATGGGGACACTTAGTGGCTTGCTATTTCTGTTTTCCAATACGTGCTAGCGTACTTTATTTTTTGAGTGTCACTTTGAACATCCTTTAAACAATATCCTGAAATTCAAAAATCAGAGGTAAAAATATCTCATTCTGTCTGCTGTTTCTTCCCTGCTGTCTTTTTGATAATATTTTCAGCAAGGGAAAATAAGTGAGCAACATCACTGAAGGCAGAGCCATCAGCTCGTGCTCACCAGGAGACACAATGCTGCCTCATGCTCTCTCACAGGTAAGGTCACTCTTTGCAAGTAAAGGTAACTTTATGAAGTTTTGGGAGTCTTACCAGGCACTTTACAAGCAGTTGACTGTTTCTCCAAGTCTCTGTCTTCATTTCTGGATTCAGGAGAGTGAATAGCTTTGTCCTGCTTCTCCTTGCTTGCAGTAGTGTTTGGAATGGTTTTGCTTTGCAACACTGGCTTTTTAGGCAATGGAGGTTTGCTACTAAGCTGTTCGGAGGACTTTGCTTTGGGTTTGATCTTTTCATTTAAAGAATCACCAGTATTTGTATTGGCTGTTTTTCTGATCTCTGCCTTATCACCTCTTAGAAAGGAAGTCAATCCCTCATTTTCTAAATTAAATTCTGCGCTGTATCTTTTAATCCCTTTTGATTCTGGTGGTGAATTGTCTTCATATTTCAAGGACAGTGAGGTGGATCTAAGTTTCACTTGAAAAGGACTTTTATCTTTACAACTTGGCTGATTCTGAGATACCACTGAAGAATTGCTTGGCATTGGTACTGCATCAACAGCTGGGGAAACATATCCGGCCAAAATTTCTGTAGGTTGGCATGTGTTCTCAGAGTAGGACTCTGGCAGCAAAATCTCCTTTTTGTCGCTACTTTTTTCCTCGTCCAGATCTGATCCCTTCTGGAAATCATCTTGCCACTTCTCATTTCTTGAGGAGATCTTTGCTTTGGACAGGAAGATTCCAGTATTTAATGGGCTTTCCAACTCTGATCTTTCTGGGAAATACAGGCTTCTGGTGCTTTGTCTCTCCCGTGCAGAGGAAACAGAAAACTTTTTGAAGGCATTGAGTTCATTGAATGCTTTTTCAGCTTTCTTCCCCAACTGTTCCTCCTTATGGACCAGTGACTGACTGTTCTCCTTATCAGAAGCAGCTGCCTCCTGTGCAGTCTTTATTTTCTCTAGAGAGCAGAAAGTAGATGATCCCATCTGCATTGAGGAAGCAGGATGTGAAACATGGAATGAGTCTGTGGGCTGGGAAGAGCCCATGAGAAACTCCTTGCTGGACTCTGACAATAGAGTAAACTCTTTGTTTGCCCCTTTATTACAGGGCATTTCCACAGGTACCTGATCATCCTTCTGTTTATTTTCTTCAGACCTTCCCAAGCAAACAATACTATTCTTACTAATTGAAATATTTTCTTCAGAAGGTAATTTATTTAATGGAAACACAGTAGGAAGCTCCTTATTTTCTTGATTTACAATATTGATTGACACATCCCCAGACAACAGAACCAGTGTTTTTGAGGAATCTTCTTGCTTTCGTACTTCTTTGTCTGAACTGGAATAGGAAGAAATTGCAGAGTCTTTGCCTTCTGACAGCAGTGAGGACTCAGACTCCTCGCATGTCATTTCCAGTGTTGGTTGGCAGTCCTCCAGCTTATTCTCTGGTAGCAGGGTTTCCTGTCCAACAGCAGACTCGGAAGCAGGCTGAGTCATCACTGGTCTCAAAGCAGGAGAGAGGTCCTCAGGCATTCTGGGCTTTGCCCACGAAGCCACATTCTGTGTTGCAGCTGTGCTGCACGGCAGTTCTTGGTTGCTGGGTTTGAATACAGCATCATCCTCTTCTTCTTCCTCTGGGGTACAGCTCAAATCAGTCAAAGATTCAGACTGGGTCCTCTGTAAAAAAGAAATTCAGAAAGCCCCGTCACCATATACACCTTCACTTTTTTTTAAATTCATCATTACATTCACAGCTGAGACCTTAGACAGGAAGGCAATACTTGCCTCCAGTGCTGAGCTTGCAGTTTTTCTAACCTACAGACTGGATGCTTTTTTAATTAAGCAGATCCTGGAATAATGCATTTAACCAATATAAAAGCAATGTGTGACATTTCCTTCTGCACAACGAGTGCTTTTGTGCCTTTGTAGATGGGAAGTCCATCAGAACAATGGCCATTGGACTGTCCTTGGCATTTGATTCTCCAGAGCATACTGCCAATGTTGTGCTGCTCTTGGGCAAAAAGCAACACTTGAAAGAGAAAAGTCTGTCTCCTTGTATTTTGCTAGTCCATAATAGCATTAAAGCTAAAACAACCCATTCTTCCTTAAGCATGACTCTGAAGGGGAAAGGGTACATAGAAGCAAGAGCAAAAGCCTAACAAATCCATTTGGTTATGACACTCCATTCCAGCTGAGTATCTGCCCCATATGGCAGTCTTGTTTCTAATCCCACTGTCATACAGCATTACAGCCTTGCCTCCTTTGTCTAAAAGTCTTCTTTTTCTTTCAAGAGTGAAACTATTAGATAAAAGTTTATAAATTCATATGTAGTTTAAAAGTTTACAAATTAATATGTAGTTATCTGTGAGGTCTTGTGATTAAACTTGATGTCAGGACTGGCTAAATACACAGGATTATTTGAAAGCACAGTATTGAGCTGCTGAATATGCCTTTTCATATGGTGCCTGTATTAGCTCACTGTTTCACCATAGTTTGTTGGGTAAATATATACTTTGGATGTAGGCCCTAATTCTAAGAACATAAAAACTGCACTTTAAAGATATTTTAGGGTGCTTATGACTTCTTGTTTTGCAAATGCAATTGCAAAAAAAACCCCAGTTGCAATGCCACCTGCATTCACAATCCATATACACAAGAACATAAAAGCAGAAGATATCAGTTAGCCAGAAGCAAGGTGCACAGGCAGAGTTGGGCAAGAAAATATTAAAAATTGTATTATCAAAACATGTGAGCACTCTCCGTGGGAATCCAGAAGGGTTTAGTCAGCTGAAGTTTATAGGCAGTCTGGACAAAGCAATCATATGTTAGTAACAATGTTAGAATGGAAGAGAAGGATTGATCAGCAAATTATTGCTTTATGTGTTTTTCTAAATAACTGGCCTCATCATTGTGCTGCCCAAGTGGTGCTCTACCAAGCTGAAAGGTTACTCACAGATTTGGAGAAATACAGAATATCAGCTAGCAATATTTTGAGACAGAGGGAATAATATTTCTGGTTGTAAGCAAGCCAAAGTAATGGTTTTGCTGTATTTAAAACACTGATAAAAAACAAACAATAAAGTGCAAATACTGTAGTAAAAGCTGAAAACTTTAGTGCTAAAAGAGAGGGAGGGAGGGAGGAAAACTAAGCTATGCCCTTCACAAAATATGACAAAGGATCAGATAAATGGTGTTTAGAAGGATGGTTTAGAAAAAAAGATGGATTTTTTTTTTAATGCTATACACTTTTTAATAGCCTTTTTAAATAGTATGCACTTTCATTTTTATTGGGGGTTTGTTTGTTTTTTTTCTGTTAAGACTTAATTTAATTCTCTGTAGGGCATGTAAAGGATTTACAGGTTTTGGGGCAGGGAGAGGTCTGAATTTAGAACAGTCTTAATGTACAGAATTTGGCTCCAATTAATAGGACAAAACTTACTCTTTCCGTACTTTTTGAAAATATAAGACCAATTATATTTTGGAAGTTAAAACAGCTCCTCCATGAGTAGTCTCCCAAAGACTCAAGATTTTACAGGATATTCGAAATTAGGAAAAGTACACAAGTTCATCATAACACTTAAAAAAATCTTTTAAGTAAGAAATGCAGCAGTCAGTCCAACTTCTGCATCACAAACAGGCTACTAAATTGTATTGCACAGTGAATTTAAGAAGAAATTGTTACATACAATCTGCTGCATCAAAAGCTAGCAGGTAAATTAATAATATTTAATCTGTTCCTAGTGTCTACTTCAGACACTTGTCAGATAACAGCTATTAAAACCCAATGAAATATCCATGCAGCAAGCTGACTTTTTCATATCTGAGTTTGAAGTACAAAGTCCAGTAAGAACTTTCTGGGTTTGTGTCAAAAGTGACACTGTTTATTTTTACATGTACCTGAGAAAATTTTCTCATTCTACTGGATCTCTGGTTCCGGGGTTTTATTAAAAGTTTATGTTTAGCAGCAGAATTATCTAAGAAAGCAGAAAGCTCAGGTGGAGCATCAAAATTGGCTGTAGGAGAGATGGTACTGTCAGATGTCCGGGGAGACCCAGTTTTGGTACTTCCATGCCTAGTGAACAGCTGACGGTCTGTAGAGTGAGATCTAGAAGAAGAACCCAATGTAATCTGAAAAAAGAAAAAATCCCCAAATGGAGAATCAAACAAAGTAGCAAAGACACAAAAATAACAATTCTACAAATAAGTAGCAAAGACACAAAAATAACAATTCTACAAATATTTATTACCATTTTAAGTTTGCCTCTTTTTCTTTTTGACATTTCTTTTAAAATACGTTGCATTTCCTAATGTTGCATGTGATGTACTGGCGTTAGCAATTCTGCATTTTTAACTGCTTGAATATATGATACACTGTCCAGTGGGAAGGAGCAATTCCAATCTAACTGGAAGATCCAAAGCACACAAATACATGGCCAGCATGTTTTAGAAGACAGATTTATGAAGAGTACTCCGTTACAGAACCTAAAGGGCCATTTTCCTTTCTGGGTCTGTCCTCCAGCATCTTTGTCTAGGCTCCTACCCACAGTTGTTTTGTGCTAGGATCTTTAGCTTCCTATATGTCAACAGGTCCCTTCCAACTCTACAATACCCTACCAAAGACAAAAGAATTAAGAATTAGTGGCATTGACACTTACGTCATCTTCTGTTTTTACCTCATGTATTTATATCTGCATTTACTGAAAATGTAAAGTTTCATTAGTAGACTATTCTGGGGAAGGCAGTGATGGGTAATTCCTACTAGAGGCCAGTAACCCATCCAGAAACAGCTCCTGAATGCTGAAATGGGTGTCATACTTTCATGACACTGGAATTCAGCTTTCCTGTGAGCTTCACCAAAAACTACCCTAGTTCCAGGGATGATGCAAAAAGAACACTGGAAAATTTATTAAAAATTACTCTGAAAAGGGTTCCTCCTTTCTCTCAGATTCAGTTTTGCAAATAGGCAAAATGGTATTTCCAAACTATGTGTCACAGCATTAACATGATCTGTGACAACTCATGACAGCACTCCCTTTGTAGGCTTGAAATTCTGGTTCATTTCTTTGGAGGAGATTTCCTCCTTCATCAAGCTTTCTTCTGTGGGCATTCTTCTTTCTTCTTCTTTCTTTTTTTTCTGGAAGTGGTATTTCACTAAGGAAGTTGGATGGGAGAAACGCAGGGCAGGTTGGTGTTCATTTTATTTTGGGAGGGAAAAAGCATCTGCAAGTAGAATTCTGCAATATGCACTGCAGCCCAAAGATACTCTGTAGTGTAGTGAGGGCCTGCTACAGCTTGCTCAATGGCCAGGGGAAAACTCCCATTGATTTTAGCAGAGGCTGGATCCACACCTTCTAATCATACTTTCTACTTAAGAAAAAGAAGGTAGCTCAGACATGCTGAATAATAGATGCTCTCATTAATTTTAACTCTACAACATCTGCAGTCTAGTAGTCAAACATGACTAATGTACAACAAATGATAGGTGGCTGCATTATGCATTAGTACCTAACAGTGAATACATTGACATTTCAGCTCCATGATAAAGACACAGCACATGTTCTCTTTCAAAGCACATTATTATTTGCCTGCCTTTCTTCTGGTTCCTGCATTTCCTCAAGAACTTTGCATGTCTTCTCCTTGGCAGTGCGCAGTGTTGGCCATTACACTGGAAAATCCAAAATCTGGTTTCTTACTTAAATTTCAGCAGCCTTAGTGAATGCCAGCTCTGAGCCGGCTGCAGAAGTTGTTTGTCCCACGAAGTCTGGCTTTGACAAAGCCTACTGGAGAAGGAAAGAACTGGCAGACTCCTTTCTCCAAATCGCATGTGCACATGGCTCAGTCGTCCTTCAGCTGGTTGTGCTGGGTGGCACAAGGTGGGGGGGCCAGGAGAAAACCCCATCCCCACAGCCCAGACAGGAGAGTTGTGATTCCTTTCTTCAATCCAGAAAAGCTGCCAAGACACAGCAAGGTGTCACTGCTGCCCAAAACCTCAGGACTGGGTTGTGCAAAATTCCTCAGCCCTGTGAACTGGTCTCCTCTGACTTCTAGAAGCAGAGCTAATTTCTCCAAAATGCCAGGTAGTAGATCCTGTGGTTTGGGAGGAAAGCCTTTAGATGGAGCTACATTCTGGCTGCACTCTCAAACTGGCATGGGATGAAGAGAACTCTGAGCTAAATAATAGGGCATGTGGAAAAAGCTCAGCAACTGTGTAGTCACCGCCACAACTCAGGAGTCAGCAAGTGAGTCAGAAAGTAATGGAACAACAGGGAGACATAAATCCTCTTTCAGCAAACATGCATCTGGACTGGGCACAATTACAGTGAGCCCATAACAGCTTTCAAGAAACACTTCCTTCACGAGTTCTGTTGTTTTTATTTTAAGAATATTAATATTGCACTGCATATAAGCAGTTTTTTCAAACAGCTTCATGTGGAATCTAAGAAGTAAGGCCAGAAATCTTTGCTGAGCTCTGTTGCAGCTGGTCCTGAAATACATTTTGCATAATTACCAAGAAATGGTCTGCTCAGGACTAGTTTCTCTATTTCATTTCTGCAATTTCCCTCCACCCCTCCTCGTATTTCTAGAAAATGCTCTTCCCTGTACCCCCTGTGTTGTTTCCACCACGACTCCAGCTGTGGACAGCTAAAAGGGTCTCTTCAGAGCTTTCCAAAACAGCCCTTAAATCAGCCATAATGGCTGGCTTCTGATTGAAGAAAGCCATCCATGTGCCTGTACTTGAGCTCTGAAAAACATCACTTCAGCACAATGCACAGCCAGAATCTGACTGAAGGCTGAACTCAGACTCCCAAGCAGCAATGTCAGCCACTATCACCAGGCAAACACTTTCTGTGTCAGTGTGAGCTAATTTCGTAGTTAAAGCAGGGTCTGGGCAGATTTCAGAGGATCTAGAGCTTGTTCCCATCTCTTCAATAAGCTTTCTCCCTTATCCTATGCAGGTAACTCAAGCAGCCTTTACTGCAATTTCCCATCTTTGAAAAAACGTGTGTCAGTGTCTAAATCTGGTTGGTTGTGCTTGGAGATTAAATCATGTCTATAAAGTTTGCTAAAGAATATGAGCTTTTCTAGAGACATTCATTATTATCAATGGGAGGTTACTTTGCATCCGAATTATGTTGATAAATAATCATAGTTTTTTATGTTAGACAGACATTAAAACAGCAAACAGGCAGGCAGTTGTATGCAAAGTTGCTTTTTGCAGCAGACGGGCAACAAAATAATATTTTTTATATTTCTTTTAAAACCTACTATGGGTAATTACTTGTCCCTTAATACATTTGGCAGAAGTTACCTGTTCTTCTTCTTCACTCCCTGTTCCAGCTAAACTCAAAGAGCTAAGGTGCTTGTGAGAGTCAGAGAACTGTGGGATGGAATGAGGAAGAGATTCAGTAAAAGATGACAAACAAGGTGGATATAATCACAGAAATCATCTACACAAAGTGCACAAAGGTACTGACAATGTAAGTTGTTTTTCTCTATCGTCTTAAGGATTAGCAAGGACACTGCAAACATAAAGCGTAAGACATACAGATAAAGAATGAAATAATGTCTAACAAAACGTATCATTTTTTTAAAAATCAGATTATGTTTCTTTTTCCAATGACAACCTAGAAGAACATTAGAGAGTTCTCTTATCAACACACTCAAGAAGGAATAGAGATTTTTCAGCCTTATATTTTTTATGCCTGGCAGCTCTTTGTAGTCTCTATAAAAACCACAGCATTCCCATGCATGCACACAATCACACACTCTTCTTCCTAGTTCTGCATTTTCTGGTGTGATATTTATGTTTTAACAGGAACACAGATTCTAAGTTGCTGTTTACAGACAGAGAGTGTTTTCCCAATTTGAGTAAGGTATTTCTGAATTGCTCAGAGGTAAAATAGGTATACATGAAACCAAATACTTTATTCTGCCATCCACATATAGGTAAAACATGCCATTAAACACTCCTTTTTGTCAACACTGGAACTACTCACTCTTGTTCTCACGCCTGAGCTCAGGCTTTCATGAAGCAAAGACATTTCTGGAGGGCTCCTGGGTAATCCATCATCTTCAGAACTGGTCCCAGCATCCTCTGTTCGCTTTGCGTGAAGTCCAAATGGAGGCGGAGGTCCCAGTTTCATGGTAGGCTGGAGTTTCAGCTTCAGCATGGCATAAAATACATTAGCTTATGATAGTGATGCAGGTTTCCCCAGAACATGTTTTTAGCTGAGGTCAATGAGTTACCATTATTTTAACTTCCCAACTAAATGATCCAGGGCACAGGACATCTGACTTCACACATTCTCTTAGGGAGCCAAATAAACTACCCATTTTTCAGCTGTCATTTATGTAGAACCAAGATAGGATACTGCTGTCTAATTAACAAATGCAACATTTGATATAAACTGCAGACAGATATTACTAACTAACCAAACATTCAACCACAAATACTATCCAAAAAATCAAGCCTGGAAAGACATTCTACCTTGTGCATTTGAAAAAAAAAATATACTGTGTAAATTACCTGTAAAGCTCTAATCCGATCAGAAATGTTTTCTTGAGAAAACACTCTGACTGGCCTTGCAGGCTCTTGCCCACTCTCAAGGATGAAAATGCTATCATGTGACAAAGCTCTGCTTCCCATAATGCCTTTATGTGTCCTAGAATAATATAAAATATGAGTGAAAACATGCGAACTTTTTTGCCATTTCTCTTAACTCAAGTGGTCTATTGAATGTGGAATGGGAGACAGGGATGCACAGCACACATCACAAACAAGATTCCAGACTTCTCCATAAATACAGCCATTCAGGGTAATCTAAGTAACACCTTTAAAAACAAAACAAAAAAAAATGTAAATGCTGTTATCTGTCACGTTAACAAACTGAATCAAGGTTAAAGACAGTTTAACTCCAGAAGATGAGTTATGTCTTATGGAAAAAGCTACTGCCCCTTGGGTGGAAGCCAGCAGCTAGGTGGTGTCATAGTGCCACAGGCAAGCCCAGGTGCAAAATGGAGTTCACATAAACAAGTCTGTACTGAGACTTCTTGCTAATGTAAGACCTTGTCTTACAAATGAGTGACCATTACCATAGGAAGAATAAATACCTTTTACTGTCTAAATGTGGTACAGCATTTAATATATCTCTGCCATATAGATCATTAGCAAAAACATTTCAGGCAATGTAGTCCTCACATGGAATCCTCTGCATAAATCCTTAAAAGGTGCTGTGCTCTACATCAAGGTCCCTTGGATTTTCTCTTACGAGCCTGTGGGACACACTTTTTCATTGACAATCTTTGTGGCCTAGTTAGAGGAAGTAGGAGATGCTTTATGGGCAGTTTCTCTCATATTCCGTTTCGTACCTCTGATGCATGTGTTACGTAACTTCATTTGCAAATGGTGCATGTGGGATATAAGCACCTTGCTTCCTTATGGGAATGGTAGAGGAGGCTCACAGACAGACAGCTAGCTGCTGGGAGGCTTCTTGTGCTCATTTTCCTCAGCTTAGCTCATACCCTGACTGAGCAGGGACAAGAAATGTGTGCACACAGCATTTTTTGTAAGAGTACCTTTTTCAAATTTTTTAAATCAGGGAGCCATGAGTAAATGAGTATAGAATAGAGAATTGTTTGGGTTTATGTAACTATCAAGTTAATTGAGCAGAAAAAAAAAATAACTGTATTTCTGGATCCTAGATACTGTCATAGAGACATTGAAGACAAACATAAACAATCATGGCAGACAGTAACATTTTCCTCGTAGTGGCTGCTATAAATACGTTTGATACAACAATAGCAGGAAAGAGTTGATCTACATTCTTGCTGCAGAAAGAAGGAAAGCCTGCTACTTCTGCTAAATGCATTAGAGACATTAGAAGAACAATTTATCTAAGTGCAAATGTGATCTCTGCAATGCATCCAAGGTCAGACAGATCTGTAGCAATTTGCAGAGTAGGTGCCAGTCAGGGCTGCAGTGGTGCCCCACACACCAACATTCAACAAGGGCAGCAGCCACACAGGCAGTGTCCTTGCATGGGCACATTTATCCCAGAATTCCATCCTCATTTCCTCCTTCTAGCAGATGCATCCCTCCCAGACGCATAATGGAGGTACCCTGCATGTCTCCTCAGATTAAGAGTGCTCAAATTAATTTTCCTTCCTTCTAAATAATTTCCTGATCTGTCTGTCTAAATATTAAGAAACAATAATGTAACAACGCTTCAGGTTACAGCACAGGAATATGGCTGAAACAGCCAGAGATGGCACCCACTCAGACATGACCTTTTCCCCATACATGAGGGAAAGAAAATCTCACTATCCATGCCTTGTAAATAAGTTGTCAAACAACAGCACTACACACCACCTGGTGCTGCCAGCCCAGAATTCTGAGGGCTTCAAGCTGGACTAACATTACTACTCCCAATGCCATGAAAGCAAAAAGAAAAAAACAAACAAAACCAAAGCATCAAAGAAAAAAAAAAAAAGATTGTTAATAAGTTCTTTTGGTTGTTTAGCGCTGCCTGGTGGCCACATCGAATAATGTCGTTTTAAATGGCCGGGATGGTTTCCTTTCCCATTCCTGGGCACAGCAGCACTCCTTGATTGGAGGCTTGTTCTGAGAGGCACAACATCCACCAATGCAAAGACCTGCTTTTCAGTTATCCAAGGAGCTCTTCAGTCCACCTCTCCATCCAGAGACATATCTGAATGTTTGGACCGGGTTTCTCATGGTTACTTTTCATAGTGGGTAACATTTTTGCAATGTCTGGATGAAGACAGGGTTTTCAGAGGCAAAGAGGTACACAGGATGGGACTCATCTAGTCTAACTTCAGACATCAGATTGAGCTATTTACATTGGAGGCGGTTATCCCAGGCTCCTGTTTACATTCAGTGGGGAGATACAGGCACTTCTAGAGTCTATTTAATGCATAATGATGCTACAATCTTTGTTAGTAATACTGACTTTTCTCTCATTATAAAAGGCAGCTGTTAACTAACTCTCCCTGTCCATGGCAGAGAGGTTGTAACTGGATGATCTCCTAAGACCCTTCCAACTCAAACCATTCTATGAATCTGTGGTTCTATAACTCAAATGCAAACATTTTTCCTTTGGTCAGATGAATCCCATGTATACAGAGGATAAAAAGGCTTCAGAGCCTCTGGATCCTGCTGATTTCAGTTGCAGTCATCCCATTACTCCTTCCTTGCTTTCAAACCCTGCCATAAATGGTCAATTTAAATTTCTCTAGCAATCCTTAGTAGTAACATTTTAGGGGCATAAGACAATTCTGGTAGGATATAAACTGATTATCTAATTCATTTTTGAAGATGGGAATTACATGCTTTTGAAATTATAACCCAAGGCTTACTTATGATTAAATGAAAGCTTTTTTCATTAATATTTCTTGCTACACCCCATCCAATTCACTTCTGATTTGCCTTCCATCAACCATTTTAACTTTTACTTTCCTGGGAAAAGCAACTATTTGAAAATAAAGCATTTTGAACAAGGGGAGGAGGCAGTTTTGGGGTGACTTTAATCTACAGACATTGTAGGAATTTTGCATTTGTTTACCAGACAGAGTCCAAAGACTTACTCAAGTTCATCTTCAGAATCATAACTAATGCGCATGTCATGAGAGGCTGCAACATCACTTGTTGACTGGCACAACTTCAGACTGCTACTCACAGAAGATGATGTCTCTTTCCTTTTCTTTTTACCAAAAAACTTTTTGAAAGATTTGAACTTTGATTTTTTCTTTCCTAAGTGAAGAAACATAAAGAAGATGCAACCAGCAGCATGTGCAAATTTTTGAACAATAACATTTCTTTATCATTTTTTGCGTAAGTGAATTATTTCCTGGAAAATGCAACACAGTTCACTATTGCATTAATGTCTTTCAAGACTGTACTGATAGTATGAAATTCCTGTTATCTTGGAGAACAGACTGAAATGTTTATGAGACATAAGAAATAACCAGTTGTGTAGAATCATTCCTAATAGAGTTTCTACTTGCCTCTTGAGGTAATTAAACTGTGAAGGAAAAATTTGGTCTTAACTGCCTGGGATATGAAAAAGAAATTATTACTTGGAAACCCACTGCCTTTGTTCAGCAAGCTAAACAGTGATCATAAGAGCAATGCTACCAAAACCAATTTAAATGTAGAAAAGGCATACATAGGTGAATGCACAGTGTCGGGAGGCTAATGCTTTTAAAATGTTGGGTTTATAATACATCAAGAATATTTTTAATGCTAATTACAAGATTCAATGGATCACAAAGTATTCATCTAGGAATCAAGCAATAACCTTGAAAAGCAATTCTAGTCTGCTCAGTGAGGAAAGACCTAAATCAGGATCAGTTGCAGCTCTGTGAAGGAAACTATTTCAAATTAAATCATTAAGTATTTTGCACAAGAATTCCAACAACTTGTGCCTGGCCTGTTTGAGTTGACATGACAATACTGTGAGGCATCCCTGTCAGTATTTAATTCACCCTTGGATTTTGTTGGGTAAAAAAGTTAGCTTGGTCAAAAGATGCAATAAAAATCTTATTTCAAGCCTCTGAAAATGTTGAAAACATGTAGTAGCTCTTGGAAACAGATGAAGAGAAAGGCAGAATGTGTTCTCTAAACAAACAAATTCACTTCTATGATAGAGCTAAGGCATAGAAGCTCAAGAAGTCGCAGCACTTTTCATTCACTGGGGAAGGGAGAAATTATACCTGAATTGTCCTCTGCATCTCCTTCAGCCTCTCTCATCTTAGGGTCCATTATCCTTGAGGAATTCATGTGGCAATCACTAAAGGAGGTACAAAAAGTGTTAGTTGTATTGACAAAATAACAGTACTTCACTATAAGGCAAGTTACTAAACTATAAAGATATAGAACAGAATATTATGTGTATGCTTACATAATATAGGCCTCCATGCATGTCTAAACATGCATGTGTGTGTATTATATATAAATAAAATATACATAATAGATAAAAATACCCCATGTGGCACTTATTAGGCTAAGGTATAACAGATTACACAGACTACTTCCACTTTCAGAAGACAATAGTACATGACAGTTTAGCTGACCAGCCTCTCCTGTCTGAAGACTGATGTTGGTGAATTCTTGACTGCTTCTAAAAACAGGTATCAGTTGCTTTGATTCTCCCTTTCTCAGCCCATTCAGGACCAGAGACAAAATGACAAAATTACAGCATTTGACTAAGTGTACAAGTAACAATAGTAGAGAACCCCTTGCATTTTTCCTTTATTTATATCAAATTTGAAGCATTCTACAGATTGTAATTTTTCTTCTTTCGAAAGAAACTTGGGAAAAGGTAGTGATTCTTTCTATTCCTTTATTTTTGTATAGATAATAGAGTTAGGGAGAACTGATTTTCTTGTTTTCCTCTCTCTTCTTTAGTTTTCAGAAGCAAAACATTACTTCGCTTATCAAGGTTCCTAAATTTAAAAATAATTGCAAAATTGTACATGTCCAAAGCCTGAACACATTATATCTGTAATTTAAATTATATTTCTGGTGCAGCAGTCTGTTTGGGCTCTCTCTTCTTCATCTGGAGAGCCATAATTTCATGGTCAAGGGAGAAGAAAGTCATGGATGGCATTGACTGGATAGTGAGTTAAATGCTGCAGAGTCACTCTTTGGGCTGTAATGGTGGCAGATGCTCATGCCACAACCTGGATGGGAGGGTGAGCAGGCTGTGGCTGGCTTGATCCACTGAAGTACCGGGAGACTTAAGAAATAAGGCTTGTAAATCCAATGAGCTAATGAAATGGAAATGAAACCTTTATTACTCAAAACCACAACACATCACCTGAACCACTTGAGCTGGGCCACAGCACATGGCGGCAGGGCAGCCATAGCAAAGGCATCTCTATTGCCTGGCAGCTCCAGGGCTTCTGCACCAATCAGACCCACAGCTTGGGTGTGAAACACCCTCTCCCACCACCCACCAGGTACCTAATCAGAATTAACACAGAATTAACACAAACACGAGAGCGAGCAACTTTTGGTCAAGGGCATCCACCTGAAGTATGGAGAATTAATAAGCAACTTACCATAGAAAAAAACATGGATGAGGGTGGTGAGGCACTGGAACAGGTTTCCCAGAGAAGCTGTGGATACCCCACCCCTGGATGTATTCAAGGTCAGGCTGGATGGAGCTTTGAGCAGCCTGGTCTAGTGGAAGGCACCGTTGCCCATGGCAGGGAGGTTGGAACTAGGTGTTCTTTAAAGTCCATGTCAGCACAAACAATTCTGTGATTCTAGGATACCTTTATTTTTAAAGTAAATGCCCACTGGGAGGTGACAGATAAATATGTATTGTGGGCTGTGGCATACCCAGTCAATTGTTAAACAGGGTGTCTCAGATTCCTGCTGTCACATTGCAGTAGCAATGGCAGGAATGTAAATCAATACCTTTAAAGCTTCAGCTGTTATATGCATGCCCTGTAGCATCTAAAAGCTACACATATCCAGCACTGGGATTCTACAGTCCCTGTATAAATTGTGGATGACATAATTCACATCCCCATCTGTGGCTCACTGGCATCAGCCTGCCACATTCAGCTGCACTCAGGTGAAGGTATATTTTTTTTTATCCAAATGTTTGTATGCCATACTTCACTAGTTCTCAATAGCACAGCCACTGGGGGATAAACCCCCACACAGTGACAATGTTTATTGGAAACATGCAGGCAAGTATGAACGTGTTCCCTCTGGCAAAATTCAATCAGATAGTATATTATATTCCTGACAAACCAGAATTATATTCCTGTCCCAAACCTTGGCAGCCAAATTTCTAGAGAATAAAACCAATTAAAAAAAAAAGTTAGCTCCACCATAATGTGTGCAAAGATTAGTGTGATTTATTTTGTGACATCTGAGGTCACAAAGAGTGTTTCCACCGGAAACCCCAAATGTTGAGGTACACTAATATGTGACCAGGGGCGCAGCGTAAATCTCCTCACTTAGAGGAAACAGAAGGACACTTAACCTTGATGGGCTCTCTCATTGCCAGTCGTGCATTTTGAAGCAAGATCCTCACTCCTTTTCTTTCCTCATGCAGCAATTCTTGAGGCCCACTACATTTTTGCTGTTTCCTATCATTATTTAAGAATGTGTGTCTTACCTAGAGGAAGGCAGCCCTCCACTACTGCGTCTCTTGCAAGAGTACAGGGCTGGAGCCCTGGCTTGTGAGAAGGAAGGAGGTGCTTGGCCACCGTATGTATGTGTGTATGTGGTACTCATATTCCATCACCCCTGGAATCCTGGGGGTTTGGTTATGTGGGGAAATCAAGTTCCTAGGTTAAGGGAAGATGCAGGTCAATGTGCATCATTGTTTTATATTATTTGATCTGGATATAACCCATCCTGGGCCAATGATGGCCTATTGCTGAAGGAGTTGTTCCATCCACAAGAGCAAGATAAAACAATTGAAAAAAACATTTTTCAGAGACTCCCTTACCCTCAGCAAGGAAATGGTTATTTTAAATTATGGCAAATAAATCCTGTATGTTTGGGTCCGGTAAGCAATACCGGGTTTGCAGTGGGGTGACTGTAAGGCTTTTAATAAAAACTGCCTCTCAACTCATCATGCAATTATAAAGATTTGGTTTTCAGTTCAAAAGACAAGTTTCCAGCCCAAACCCAGGGTTTGATGTGACTGTCCCAGGCCAGTGGTGGCTGACACAGAGGGGGAGGTGACAGTGGCCCTTGCAGCAGTCACTGTGTTGTGCAAACACACTGTGACAAGGGCAGTGAGGCGCAGCCACCCGCCCCATACCAAGGATGCAGGAAGAGTTTTGTGCCTTCTATTACCAAGGGGAGATTTGTTTGCATCAAGGGATGAATGGACACATGCTTCCTTAGCCCGAGAACGGCAGGGGGTAGGAAATCAGCAGGGAGAGGACTGGAAGAACTTGCAAAATGCTTCTGGGCAATGTGCTGGTGTTCATGTTATCAGAAAAATGCTCAAAAGTCAACAGATGCAGTTTTAGCAAACCCTGGTTTTGAGCAAATGCTGAAGCTGACACTTAGCCACTTACTTGACCACTTTGCTAAGTGATGGTTTGCATTGGAGGAATATCCCAAGACAGTGTGAAGAAATACTGGTCCTTGCTGAGCATCCAGCAGCTGCCAGAGAACCCTCTGTGATGCTCTGCAAGCCAGGCACTGCCTGACATAGTGTCTCACCAAACCTAGCTGCAGACAATCACATTCATTTCTACCTTAAAATTTACTATGTTGTTTTTATTAACATGGCAGAAGCTGCGTTTCCTTTTAAATGCTTCCTTTGCACTGTCAGAGAAACACTGGTTTTCACAACCAGGAGATAATCCTATTTTTTTTTCCCAAATACATAAACTTGGAGAACCATATGATCTGTATCTTCCCTTTTTTTTTCAGTATAATGTATTTTAACAGTATCTTTAGGCAGATTTTCAATCTTTCAATTCTTTTCCTCAACATCTGCAACAAACCCTCCGGTATTAATACATTCATCATAAGAAAGATTTGATTAAAACATGATACTTAAGAGAAGAAACAAAAAAATCCACAGTTTACCCTTGATATAACTGTAACTGCTTGTCATTTCCCTGATGTAAACAAAGATTGCAGTTTTTGCTCTGGAGCCAAATTTTTTCACCCTCAAAGCTTTTTTTAAAATCTACAGTGGCCTACAAGCTTAAGAGCTGTGCAACAAAATACTGACAAAATCCAGCAGCTTTGAATTTGGCACCCACTGGGATGGGTGGTATTCATTGTGCACTTATGCTTGGATCTAGAGGCTCGGCTGCTGAGCTTTCTCATTTCCAGTTTCCCCAAGGACTTACTGAAGTCCATCACTTAATTAAATCATCATGTGATCTGAAAACTCAGCAGCATTTTCATTCTGAAGAAGCAACCCGCATTGGTTCTCCCTTATTAGCAAGGGCAAGATTTACCACACCACTGGCAGTCACGCTCTTTTCCTCTTTTTTTTTTTTTCCAAATTGTACATGTGGTTCTTTTCACAATGGAATACTAGAGGTACTTGGTTTATCAATTTATTATGAGCTTTCATAAGGTAAATATAATGTCTGATGACAAATTGCTAAATATTACCTGTTTATAACAGTATTTTTGCTATATTGGACTTTTCCCAGCAGAGACTTTTTTCACTTTCATTCTTCCTTCCTAGGTCCTTTCTAGATAAGCTGTGATACAAGAAATACATCTGAGGCTATGCCACTGCAGAGAATAGAGACGGAATATAGCAGCACAACAAGTTTTTATTCCCCTTCTTATCCCTTCCAAATGCAGGTACACTCAAAAGTGTGTATCCAAAAACCAACAGCAATTTACACCTTTCATTTCTCTTTTGTATAAGAGTATCCTTTTTTTAGTAGAAACATGAGGAGTTAAAAAACCTGAATTTAGGGAAATTATTTCACATGAGAGAAAGAGCTGCCCTTTTCCCCGAACGTCATTAACATTCCTACTGATATTACACAGCCTTTAAGATTTGGGGAGGAAAAAAAAAAGAAAATAAAGCAGGGATTCTGGGCATATAAAGAAAACCCAAATACTCAGAGATACTCCTCTAGCTGAGAGAGTAACCCACCCAAACCATCCTAAGTTCCAGGAGCAAAGACTGAGGCAGCCTTTTCTCATCCTCCCCCTCTCTGAGGACTCAGACCTGAAATGAAGGCACCATCCAGAGGCCACACAGCCTCTTCTCCTGTCACTTGGACTGCAGAAACGGGACAGCTCACAGTTTCCAGAGGGAGCAAGCCCAGAGTGCCTGCCGTGGTCCTCTGCCATCCCAGGCACATCAGCAGTGCTTTCACAACCCTGGAGACGCTCCAGCTCTCCAGCATGTTAATTAGCAAGAGCACCACCTGGACACGGCCCCAGGGTGCCATGCCTTGGCATAGCACAGGATCAAAAGGGTGTTGTGATCACCCACCTCCCACACAAAGGTTTATCTCTGCAGCCAGGGGAGACCTTGTGCAAAAACATTGTGCAGGGTGTGGCAGAAGGAAGCCAGGGCAGCAGGCACGTATTCACACAGCTTAAGAAACTCTGCTGTTCCACACACCTCTCTGCTCAGACCTCCTCCTGCTAACATTGTCTCCAACTTGCAAACTCTCAAACAACTTCCAGTGCTCCCAAGCGATAATGCTTGAGCCTAACCAAAACTAAATCTCTCACAGTATGTCCAATTATCAAATCATTTCCACAGGGCAGCCATCATCTTGAGTTTTATTTCTAAGATAAACCACCTGCAACAGGAGGTCTAAGAAGCATAGTGAAGTGCTCCCCCTGAGCTAGCACACATGAGCTCAGGTATCAGGGGTGTCCCCATGAGTGAGGTGCACTGGGAATCTGATTAGTCTGTATAAACACATCCAAAAAGCTCATAAAAAGGACAGGAGAATTTCGTAACAACTGCAACACCATTTCCAAAGCCATACATTTTCCTGCTTCAGACCTCTCATTAGGTCAAAGGAGTTTCACTTTTCTTTTTTAATTTGGCCTCCAATTTTTAAATCAAGTGAACAAATGCACCTGAGTGCATGCTTACATACACACAGCCATCCTAGAAGCTTTATCCAGAGTGCCAGCACTGGGACTGAAGGGTCATTCTGCCTTTCTATCATATGTCAGCATCTCTACAGTATCTGTACATATTCTAGCTGCGTCCTCATCATTTGTGAATTATTAAAAATAATTTACCCAGAGAAGACATTTTCTGAGAAAACTGCACTTGTTTCTACTACCAAATCTATATAAAATATCAAAAATAAACTTCATGTCGAACCAGGAAGGAAAACACCCTTTCACTTTTTGTATGCAACTTTGCCTTTTGTTTTCAAAATTGGGCAGACAATCATCTCCTTCCATTTTGTTCAAATGGTGTGTATCAGTAAACAAAAAGTATTACTTTGCAAAGTCCATGACTTCAGGTGTTCTTTGCTGTTAGCACCTACTTGCTTACACTGACTGATGTCCATGGGAACATCAACAATTGTGGTATTTTCACAAATGATCAGCTGTCCAAATGATAGTTTGCTATCCATTTTCATCTGTCTCACACTGAAGCTAGTACACTTTACCCATCTTTTCTTATCTGCATTATTGGCTAATAAAAGGTTTTGTTTCTTTGCTTGTGGCTAACATTTATATCCAGTTAATGCAATGTTTGTAGCATGCTGTTACATTAAAAGAAAATTTGCATATTGCACAACCCTGTTGGTGGGGTGAGAGCCTATGAGCCACTCCTCGTGCTCAGAGCAAGGCTGGCTCACGTGTCTTTGCAGCCAGCATCCTCTCCATGGCTGCACGGGTCCTAGGCCAGCATCCAGGTGAGAATACACAGCCTAAACATAAAGTCAATGTCCTTCTCTTTTAAAACTCTGCCAGTTCAGGATCCTCTAATCCTCTTCCCACTCACTGTCAAAATGCATAGAGCTAGCTGTGAGTGATCTGCCCTTTCTCTCAGAAATAACTAATAAAAGTCAGTTGCACCAGCACATATCTCTTCCAATGCTGTTCCTTGCACCAGAGTTTGCTATTTTTCCACCCCTGCCATGGGTGGAGGTGGAAGAATACCAAGCTGTGCCACAAGGACCAGCAATGTGCAACTATTGACACACTAGTGCCCCTTTGCATCAGCCCTTGCCTTTGCAGTACTCGCATCTATCACTCAAATTCCTGTTGCATACGATGTAAACATAAGGTGGTGCTGGACGTACCTGTGATTACTGAGAAGAGACATCAAGGCATGGCATGTAATAAAACACCTGCTAAAAGGAAGATTGGACAGGGGAGATAGGATAGAGTTTGCTGCATGGGCTTCAAGCCCAAGCCTTTGTGCAAACAGGGCAAGGCCTGCCATGAATAGCAGATGAGCCGTCAGGGGCTACAACAGAAAAATCTTCCCAAGCCTTGAAAGGTTTTCTGGGTATTCAGTTGTTTTCAGTCTTCCACTGCTGTTGGGCAGTGTGTTTTCCTTTGCCTAACCAGCCCAAACTACCTCCTGATACATCTGCCCCTGTTATTCCAAAGGCTGTGCAAATTCTCATCAGATCCTCATCAGGCCCTCTGCCCTGCCCCTGCCAAGAGCACATTCCTTTCTCTATTACAAGCACAGTGCATTTCCAAGAGATGGGAGGGAGAGGTAAAAACCTTCTTTTTCTACCTCTTTTTTCCCCCAAGAATTAATAGTCCTTCCTTCCCTCAGCATTTCTGAGAGAGGTGAGAAACACTCCATAAAACAAACTCTCTTCCCAAGCAGCTTGTGAGGAGTGAGATTTTTGTATTTTAAAACAGTGCATTGCTACACAACACACAAACAAAAGAGGTCAGAAGGCATTACTAGGAGTGCCCAGTCCAGTGTCCTGGATAGTGCAGGGAATAAGCTGTTCCAGAAGGGTGAAGGGAACATTCTTCCCTGACAGAGCCCAGTAACTTGAGGGTATACACCTTCACAAAGGTCATATTTTGTTCACGGGAAAAGCCTTAGCTTGACTTGCATGCTTTCTTTAAACCAACAAAAACCCCCAACAAACCAAAACAAAGCAAACAACCGTATAAAAGAATTACAGGAAGGGAGGTGGGGGGAGGAGTCTTCATGAGCAAAAGAATAAAGCAAACTCATGTGAAATGTATTATTCCTATGCAGTAATCCTTTCCTTCTTGCTTTCAGTCCTTTATTTTTTGTGATTTAATAGAGGGGCCAGGAGATTTATTCCAACATGGAAAGCATGATTATAAAGAGAACTGTTAAAGTGAAAATGCCACATTGGCTCTACTTCTTCCTCAGCATTCAGGGATAATAAGGGCATAACTGTTTTACACAAAGACACAAGACCTCCCCTAGCTAGCTGCCTACCAGAGATCCTCTGCTATATTTATGAGCACAAACAGCTCAGTACACTACCAGACTTTTAGGTTTGTACCAGCCATGATAGAAACACAACCCGTATTTTTAACTTAAATAATACTGAATGTTCACATAGAGTATTTTGCTAATAATGTTCTGAGGAAGGTCATATTTTTTTTACAATAGCAGGCTAACATCACTCAGAGTCAAGTGTCAGTGAAGTATTAAAAATTAACTGTGCCTCTCCTTGAAAAGCAATAGAAAATAAAGTAAAATGTCTTTCTTTCGTTAGAACAAAATTACATTTGATTCTACATATTGCAATTGCAATTACTGTTGAATTCAGCACTGGGAACATTCCTGAAGCTATTTCACAAAAATAATTATACCAGGTCTTTTGGTATTCAGAATGAGTAGAAATATCAACAGTGTTATAAGGTCTCAGTGCCTTTAAATTCATGGAAATATAACAGGGCTTTCATTGATCCTTCCTTGCTTTTTTGGAATCATGAATACAATAAATTGGCATACACACGCATACACACACACTTCCTTTCTGGTGAAGAAAGAGAAAGTCTCCCCTGGAAGCACGGGAAGCCCTGAGCAGTGGCTTACTGACACCTGCTGCCCCATCAATTAGCCTAATGTGAGGGTGTTCTTGTACAGTGCAGAGGTTAATGGCAGTTTAAGATGCAGAAAGTGTTTAGCAGTATCTGGAATGAGATCCTTGTTCAGCTTTATCTGCTATTCTGAAGGAGACTTGGTGGACCAAGTTAACCAGACAAGGAGGTCAATTGCTAACATCTAGAGCTGAATTTGGCCTAATTTTCACAGGCCCATAATGTGTGGTATAGTCAAGTGTCATTTCAACAGTTTTGTTAAGTTTCTTTAAAAGTTAATGACAAATCTTGTAAAATGTTGGGTTCAACTGAACACAGAATATAGTTATATCCTAGGCCTACTTCCAAATATTTTGCCATTAGTGCAATGAAAATTAGGCAAACTTAAGTAAGAAGGAAAGTGAATGAAATAAAGAGACTAAGCTGGCCTTTACCAGCTTCCTTGGGAATTCCTGTGCTGGAAGGATGAAGTAATTACTGAAATCATCCATGAACCATCTGCAGAATAGTTTTAATATTGGACATTTAAAATAGAGAGGGGAAAAAAAAAAGAAAGTTGGAAATGCATAGAGAACAAAATAGATATTTATAGGAGAAGCCTGACCCCTTCCAGGCAGAGATACACCAGCCTACCAGCTGAGACTAGCCAGAACATAAGCAGGCTGATTTCCAGGACCTGCTCATGAAAGGTGCCATCAGGGGCTCTCAGACCTCAGCTCTACCTCATTCCAGCCCAGACTGCTCTGCTCAACCGGCTGCAGCCATGTGCTAACCTGGAGTCCCCTCGGATGCAGGGATAACAAGAAGCCATGTTTCCAGCACAAGGACCAGTTCACCCTCCTGGGTCATCCTAGCACGAAGGAGCGGCAAGAATGGAGTGAGATCCAGCTGAAGCTACGGGATGGCAGCAGGACGTGGTGGGGAACGGGAGCATCATGCCCTGCATTCCCTTTGTAGATTGCAGACTCTGGGGCCAGTTTCCTCCCCAACATCCACACAGTCCATCCAAGAGGTACAGCCACTGTCAGCACAGTCACAATCCTCTGAAATTTCCCCAGGCAACAGCACTCACATAGTTCAGCAATAACTGCTACCTTGTAAACACATTCCACATTCCTGTTGCATTAAACCCCACAGGTCAAATGCAAAGCTAAACAGCCTCTTGTCTAACTGTTGTATGAGGCTTGCTCTGAGGTAGTACATGTGGCAGGCTTTTATTTGGAAAGGAACTTATTTAGCCTCTTTTGACCCTTCCTAATTTAGGCCATCTCAGCCTTCAAATGATAATTATTTTCTTGAGCCCTGATGAGCCACAGGAGACAGCTGAGCCACGGGCTCCTTTATCTTTCCTCCGTACCCATAACATTCAGATCACTTCTAGAAAAAAGAGCAGGAGATTTTTAACACAAGGTCACCATAATACATGACTTCCTCAGAGGTTTCATGCAGGAGTCCAGTTAAGTTGGACTTCATGACCCAAATAATTTCCTACGCAAAAAGACTGGAAGGTTGCTTTCTGTCCATGCCACAATAAACATCATGGCTGAGTCTTTTCATCTTTGTTTGGAACCTTTCTCCACCGTCTAAGAATAACAGTCAGGATTTCACCAATGTAAAAGCCATAATTATTTGTCATTTACTCCCTTCATGACATGAACTTGCAAACTTTTCATTCTTACTATTTATTCTTACTATTTATATTTGAAAGAGAGGAAATATTTTTCTGTAGCTCTTATCTCATTTACTTGCAGTCTATGCTCCAAACCATACTGTGTTCCAAAGCAAGGATATGAACAAATGGAAATAACTGCCACTAGCCCAGATTCTTGTTTTCTCCTTCCCTCCTTCCCTGCAGCAATAATCTCAGCAAATATAACCTCTGGCCAGTCATTCTGTATGTATCATCTCAGCTGCTGCTTCAGACTTGCAGACTTTCGAAAGTCAAAGCCCTGAATGCAGCCTAATAGTTTTTACTGCCACCTTGTCAGAAATCCAGAGGTAAGTCTCTAGTGTGCCACCTGCACAAGCCCACTCATTCCCTTGGACTGGGAAGTAGAAAGCATATCACAGAATCACAGAACTGTTCGGGTTGGAAGGGACCCCTGGAGATCATCTGGCCCAAGCCCCCTGCCAAGGTAGGGTCACCTGGAGCAGGTGACATAGGAACATGTCCAGGTGGGTTTTTGAATGTCTCTAGAGAGAGAAACCCCATAACCTCCCTGGGCAACTTGTTCCACTGCACTGTCATCCTCAAACGTAAAGAAGTTCTTCATGCTGAGGTGAAACTTCTTGTTTTAGTTTATAGCCTTTGCTCTCATCCTGTCACTGGGCACCACGGGAAAGAGTCTGGCACCTGCCAATCCTCCTGACACCTGCCTTTGAGACATTATATCCATTAATAAGATCCCCTCTCAGTCTTCTCTTCTCTAGACTAAATAGGCCCAGCTCCTGCAGCATCACCTCACAAGAGAGGTTAAATGCTTCTCCTGATGTTCTTCAAGCTGCTCAGAGCAGGGACCAGAGTGAGTCTGTCATGCAGAAGTGATGCTCAGCTCCAGGCCTGGCCCTTGGTCCACCTTTGCTGGAGCCAATGGCACAGACTGAGGTGCCCTCTCTGGCCTAGGGCCCAGCTCCCCTTGGCACCTTGTGGGGTACTGGAACTCAGGAGGCAAAGGGAACTCGATCATGCTCCCCGCCTCTCCACTGGAAGGAGTTCCATGGACCACGGGTGGGGAATACACTGTGAGAAATATCTCCCTTTTCCCACATCACCACTTGCTCTCAGCCTCTTGTCTTTTCTGCCACTGGGACAGAAGTTCTCCCCATCCCCCCCCGACATGCTAAGCACCTTCCTTGTTAAACTTCTCACTGCTTAAGATCTCTGTCAGAAATCTCTCGCATGCACACTTGCCTCTGGCAGCATCTCCCTTTCAGCAATGGAGAGAGGAAGATATTTCAGGAGTGAGTAAGTCAAAATAACTTCACCTGAAAGAGACACCCCTCTGCAGAGCAGATCTCTTCCTTTCTGCCCCTTCTAAACCTAATTTTCAGGTTCCTGTATAGCCTTTGGGGCTTACTTGGCAAGGGGGATAGGATGGTGGGGACAGGAATGTAAAGCCATTTGGAGATACCCCATTTATCCCCAGAGTCCTTTCTTTGAATACACCACAAATGTTTTACTTCAATTCTCAAAAGCCCAATGAGATGCAGGTTATTAATTCATGACTATGACAAGATTATTATGGTTAATTTAACATGTGCAGGCACTTAAGTAACTACTGTTGGGAAATATTTGTCATTAATTCAAAAATTTCCTGCCTGTAATTTGGCAAATATAAATGCAAGTGTGCAGCAGAAATCCAGCATGACATAAAGAGCACTCATCTGCCATCACCTTTACATGTGACTGTACAATGCTTGATCTCTGCCTGATTTAAATAAGCACAACAAAATGTACTGCAGCATTCATAAATTAAATGCCATTGGCATTCATATGCTAGAAAGAGCCCAGATGTAGGAAGAGAAACAGAGAAGCAGATGATACCCCCATGGGCAGCAAAGGGGACACCATTGGGAGAGAGGGTGGCAGAGCAGAGGTGTCCTAAGATTAGGGTGGCCTAATCAAAGCTCAAAAAGCAAAGCTGTGCAAAAGAAACCTCCTGGTGTGGGCTTTTCTCCCACCTCCTGTGGGTCCACAATAATTCTTACCAAGGCAGGTGGTGCAGAGTGAAACCATCGAAGTGGTTTCAGTCAGGAACAACTTGTCTCTCAGGCATGGCACAGACCTCCAGGGTCACCCCATCACGCCTAGGGAGCGAACTCCCTGCCTCAAACTGTTGTATTTTGCTTGCTTTCCCAAGGAGGTAGGTGAAAATTCTGTGTCTATGGAGCTAGTTACAGCAACAAATCAGAAACTCAAGTCCAAAATAATCAGTCTGATGGCATCTTAGAAGGGCACCAGCATTTCTTGGCCTTTGCTGATCCCTTGGGCAGGTCCAAAGTCAGTTATGAGTCATTTTGCTCACAAAGGTTCTTTAGCTCTGTGGTTTTGCAAGACCTATCACTATCAGATGTGTCCCACCTATCAGGCCCTTCTCATTGCAGGAGCTCCATGCATTGCCTGGACTTATTCAGTTCTCTCATGGGGTGAAAACTCCTTAGGGAAATCCTGAGGAACATTTTGGTACTTGTATCTTTGAACTTCATGTAAGTGTTTCAGAGTAAAACTTGGGAACACACTATCAGAGGGAATTTCCTGAGCATTCAGTGCAAGCAAACACTCAATAGAATCCCTTCACAGGCTGATTAAAGTATTACTTTGAAAACTATTCAAATTCAAATGCTATTCCAGAACTTGATAACTCTGATGGTTAGAAAATCCCAGACTAAATGAATGGTCTATACCTGTTTATTTTTGTGCTAATGTAATACTTTCCTTGAAGGAGCCTTTTTATTTTGCCGCATGTATTTAGAGAAGATGTCCATCTCCCCCTTCAGCCTTCATTTGCAAAGCCAAACAAGTCATGGCATCTTAATTTCCTCACAGACATAAGCTCTCTATTATCCTGACATTTTACTAACTCTTCTCTGCACCTGCCCTACTCGAAGTTCACCTCTTCTGGCAGCCAATGCCCAGAACCAGACACTGGGTCCCAGGCAGTCTCTATAGTTAAATGAAACAAAGATAATTCTTGAAGCTTCCCAGCTCCTAAGTGGGCTTGCACATGTTGGCAGACAAATAGGGAGAAAGCATTCACCTGCCTCTTCTTGACTACTCTACTGCAGAATCCAAGCATACGTTTGAACTATTTACCATCAAGAAACACTGTTCGTGCAAGGCCAGTGTTTCAATAGCGTTTCCAGATTTGGCTCTTTCCTAGGTCCAACCACCCAGATGCTGATGCTGGCTGCCAATACCAGATTACAGGACCCATTCCAGCTTCTTTTCAAACCCCGAAGTGCCAGCATACGCTCCCTTGGCTGAATTTACAAGGGCTCAGCCATCTGTGTATCTACAGAGTGTCTCTGGTGTAGGTATAATGGGAAAATATTTAGCCTTTTACATGCAGTTGGCAAATATACTAGCTCAAGCCTGAGGAAATTCTGATTCTCTTTGCTTAGGGGCCTCCTTTTTTTAAACATTTTAAAAATATTTGTGAGTCACTGCAATGCGTAGGGAATGAGATATCTAGCAGAACTCCTAGCTCTGCCAGAAGAGCATTACTAAGAGGACACTACCAAGCTTTGTGAACAGAGTAAAGATCAGGAGGTGCTGGGTGACTTAATCTCTCGGGTCCCACGCTATGCTCTGAGGGTGCTATTTTACTGAAAGAGCTAGATCAAAGCTACTGAAGAGGTTTCTGCTGTTAACTGTCTCCTGGAAGTTGCTGACCTAGAGACCGGAACAATTAAATGAAATGTGAAGCACCTCCTCAAACAGATATTTTTCCTACTCTGTCCTACATCACCTAATCAGACAGTAGGATGAAGTTACACACTTGGGAGAGCTTTTTGTAATAAAGGATATTGTGAACTGCATGAAGATTCTGGCCTGGTATATATTTTTTCTCTCTTCTTATGTGGACACACACCCTGCAAGTCCTAGAAATGAATGTATGAGCTCTCCCAGAAGTGTGATAGAGACAAAAAGTCTGGGATACCAAATTGGACATGCACACTTAAAAAGCAGCTGCTGTATCAGGTATACAATGTGAGACTCTGGGAATAGTTCTTCTGAATACTAAATGTGGAAAATACCAATTGAAGCTGCACTTAGTCTCTCTGAAGAAATCAGCTTCAGAAAACGCCTTAGAGTCAGCACTCAAATTAAACAGCTCCATATTAGAGATAATTAAAATATATTGCTTAAAAATCATCTGGTCTTTTATGTCCCTATTCAGAATCCACCACTACAACCTTCTGTGCAAAAAACCATATGAACATGCTTACAGTGTACTTGTCCCAGAGATGTGCAGCCAAGATCTTTCGCTGATGTCACTTGGCATGCCTTTGCTCAAGTTAATTGGAGCTGTATCAATTCATATTTCTGAAGAGATGGAATGCACTGCTTACAGACTTCTGAAAAAGGCAAGTTAAACAGTTTGTATGCACCTGGAAACATTAATTTCCATGTTTTTCAAAATATGAAAACTGTATTTTCTGTGAGGAGTGGTCTTTCAGAAAACCATCATGCCAGCCCTGTACCAGCACTAGATATGAACATACTCTGGTTTGATTCCCACCATCTCTACTATCTGTGAGCAGAGAAGAGAAGCTACAACACAAGGAAGACAAAGTTTTTTGCTAAGTATTTTTCTTAGAATGACACATCGCTCCAATTTTTATATTTGACAAAGGGCTTCTACCTGTAATCTATCAAAGGGAAACAAAAAGCAGTAATAAATCCCATTCTGTTACTAACCAGAGGCAATGACTACTGGCCTCTGCAAAAAATACATAGCCAGAGGGACCTGCTGCTTTCTATTTTGCAAATATGCTATAAGCAGTGAGTTGCAGCAAGAGGATGGCAACCAATAACTCTTGATCACTTAAAGATTTTTCATCAGCCAGTTCTACAATAAAGTAACTAGAGAAGTTTAAATGTTGTTTTTAACAATTTATATATAAACACACACCAACAAGGGAAGGCAGTTCATCTTTCTACTTAACTTTTTTACTTACCATCCAATGAAACTTTAGTAAGTACAAAGACAGGTCAATAGTCCCAGACTTGAATGTTGTGCACCTGTGTAACCAAGAAACACATTTCACCTATAGGAAAACAACCCTTCAAGTACCTCAGACATAAACTTTCTTCAGCTGCTTACCTGCGTAGGCTCCTGTTTGTCAGATTCAACACACTGCAAAAGGCTACTGGTATTTCAGAAGGGATCTGTCACCTTGCCAGACATTTAAGTGGTAGCAAAACCAGCAGAGGCACTTTCAAGTTTGCGCAGAGAATTCTGAAAGTCTCAATTCCGTTCGACTTGGCCAGTGCACCCTACGTCTCATCAGACACCCAGCACGGGGCTACTCTGCCTTCCCGAAGCATGAGTTACGAGCACTGCCCTGATCCTTTCCCCAAGTGATCCCTGTATCTAACGCAGAAGGAGTCGGTCAGAGGAAAAAGCACCAGTATCCCCCAGTTGCTAGGTAACAAGCAGGGAGATCCTGACCTGAATTCTTAGCGGAGGCTGATGTTACTCAGGAAGCTTAGCTGGGTCCTTCCTGGAAAGGGAGGGCCATGCCAAAAAGTTACTCCTGGCTTTGTAAAGGCCACTGTGTAGCACTCAGGACAAAGGCACAGCTGCTGAGCTATTTTTATGATAAAAAGACACCTGTTGTGAAAATACGAAGCACACATACAAAAATGGAGGGTGACATTTTCCGCTCTTCATGCCAATGAAACCAGAAAGATTTTAACCTTAAAATAAGATCTAATTCAAATTTGGTCATTAAATAAAACAGAAGAAACCACCCACAGGTGTACAGCCTCAACATTAAAAAATGCAATGAGAGAATATTAAGCATATGAAAATAAGAAAAATAGTGTTATTCCATACACCATACTATGAAGAATAATCTAAAGCCAAACTCAACACAGAAAACTGAAAAGAAGCAAACTGGGGAAGTTTATGATGACACAAGAACACTGCATTTTCTGGCCATGTAAATATTTTAAGTTATTGCCATGCCATTGTATTAATTACTCTATTTAGCTTGCAAATTCCTCAGGATGTATTTTCTAAAAGATGAAAAGTAAATGCTGAGCCAGACCTGAAGAGCTAAAGTGCCTCTAGGTCCTTTGGATGGGGTATATCCAACCCTATCATCCTGTATAGCAAAAGGAAATAATGCCTCCTCATACGCAGCATAGCACGAATGTCAAAGACCCAATTATCTGGAAAAGATGCCTGTTTGCTTTCTACTGGCTCCAAGGAACATCTTGGCAAAAACAGCATGAAAGCAGTGCTGTGCACACCACGTGTGGCATGGCTCCCACAGGCTGGAGGGGCCCATGAGGCTGGGAGGGCTGAGGGGTATCGGTGCAGAAACAAGTCCTTTCATTCCAGCCGGCTGCTTCCCCGTCCCATCTGAGCACATTCTCACCCGTAAGAAGCTCCCTCATTGCTCAAGTAGATTCTGCCAGTCCAAGACAGGACTATCTGGGAGGACTCCAGCTCAGCCAGGGCAGTAGCTCCTGTATCCCTGCATGACTCTGCAGTGGTTGTACCTATCACCCAACCACCACATGGGCAACTGCTCTCTTAAAGAAGGGTCTCAGGGACAGGAGAACTGGCCTGTCATGTCTAGAGAAGTCCAGCTATGACCTGAAAAGGGAATTACTCCACAACAGCCTTCCACCTGGTAGAAACAAAGCAATGCTTTAATGGAAGGGAAAGGCATACAAGTCTTTGCAGAACGCCAGCCCCACTTAGCTGTGCTATGGCACACCTAATGCTTACTCCTAATGAAGGTAGTGTATCCCCAAAAAGGCTCTCCTTTCACTGCAGCCAGGTTCAGTGGCCCGATAAATCTGTGTTCAGCACAGGCTCGAGGTCAGGAAGCAGCCTCTTAGCTATGCTTCAGATCTCTCCCTCCCCATAAATGCCCCTATTTATCCAGGGAATCAGTCTATCCCTGCAGCAATTATAACTGCCCAAAACCAGATGAGTATTATGGTGCTTCTGAACAGGAGCCAAAGCTCATCATATTGATAGGAAAATTATAGTTCTTTCATTCATTTCCCTTTCTCATTTTATTGCAGAAACAGGAAGAGCTCAGAGTTAAGTCCTATCTTATAAGCACTTAAATTTCCAGACAAAATAGTTACAGATGTCACAGTCTGAATTCAGCAGGGTTAAATTAATCCAGGTTTTAAATATAGTCAAATATAAAACACCCTATAGATAACCAATAGGCATTTGGAGGAAACATACTGAAAATTTAAGATATTAAATATATACTCACCTGCTACTAAAGAAAAACTGATCATGTAACAACACAGCACAAATCAGAAATCACGGCTCTGTGCAGAGCAACTGATTTTTAAGCAGTGCAGATACAGTGCAGAAACAATTTTCTGATGAAAGACCATCTTACAGATACCATCACCAGGAGGCAAAACAGTGCCGAGAATCTACTCATAGAAATATTTGTGTTTTAGATAGCTCTAGACTAATTTTTTACTATAGATTCAGCTTTTACAAACCAAGTGAAGTGGATGGCACTTCAGTGAATCTTTTCCTACAGATTCTTCCAAATGGTCTTAATGTTCAGCCATGCAACAAGCTGCAATAAATAGCAGATATTAGAGAAAACAGAGAAAGCTTGGCAAGATGAAAGGTGTGGCAAATATAAGCTTTTACTAGTGAGGCCCTTAACAGGGGCAAAGAGAAATTAAAAGATGCAAGCATGGTAGATTTGAGAATAAATGGAGAACTGCTAAGCCCAAAAAAGAGAGGAAGAAGGAAATAATTTCAGGATTAATGTAAAAGTTAGAAAAAAGATGTAGACGGGAACAATGCTGTTGCAAATGCTGATTCCATGGAAAGCACAAACTGGACACCTCTAGTCTCTTTTAACATTTCCTCCAGTCAAGTCTTGAACAGCAAGAACAGGTAAGCAGTAAAACGGATTTAAGTGGGGTAGAGAAAATTCACTCCATAGCGTTAAAAATAACCTGTCACATCTTCCTATTGTCTAAACTGGCATAACTCCACCAGCTTCATTTAATGCCAGCTTAGGACTTGGTCAAACGCAATAAGAGGAAGGTAGCAGTTCGTCTTATATGTTTCACTTTGCCTGCAGGCAGGCTTCAGCAAATGGCATGTCTATTCCAGAGGAACGTACTTAATGAAGGATTTAATCTTCCTGATGAATACAGAAGGATGCCAAAGTGCCAAACTTGTCAAACGCACCTTGCAACAAAACACACTGTTAAAAATTTGCTTTACTTGGCTATATACTTGTAAAGCCATGTAAAACAGACAGCTCCAAACTGCCTGACTTCAACCACTGAAAGTCAAACGCTGCTGTCCAGATCCCTTTGCAAAGGTGTAGTATTACAGTAATTGAGATGGTCCGTAATCTGCTCACATCTCCGCTCACATCAGTGACACGGTGCCGAGAAGTGTCCCGCTTGTTCAGCCACAGAAGGAGCTGCGTGAAGCACTGATTCACGCTGATGAATTGTAACCAAGCAACACTGCCAGCATCTCTCCAGCCCATTGTTCAACTGAGCTGGGGAGAATAGCAGCAGAACAGCACTGAAAAAACCTGCCAAACTCCAACTTCAATTAAAGGATACCATCCCTCTAACACTAGGCATAGTAAATTCTTTAACCAAAATTTAACAGAAATAAACTGTCACTTCCCTCTCAGTAAAGATAATGATGTGCCTGAAGGCAGCAAATTAATTTCTGTGTGTCCAGGACCTATTGTAAATCATCTTTACAAAAGAAAGAGTTGAAATTTACTTGACACAAAAAAATGCAGGGCAATGAATTATTCATTTGAGCAGAGGGACAGAAATACTGCCTTTTTGTTACTCTGGCTATTAGATGCTGAGGGAAACTAAAGAAAACTTTCTCATATACAGTAACTAAGCAGTAACAACACAAATGAAACAGAAAGGAAATAGATATTTAAAAATTTTGTTCAGCGAGAGTTGGCAACTTTTTCCCATGTAAATGTCCGAAATCAACAGTTAATGCACAAAATACTGCTACTACATCATGACTCATGTAAACCTTATTATCAACAGAGGCATTATAAAATAAGGTTACAATGCTGAAATATTTTCCTTTTATTGCATTTAAGTGGTGGGATTATTTGTTCTGTTTAATGCCATGAGCCTGGATATCAAGAACAAAATTCACTGCAAAATTATCCACTGTTGCCCTTCATGGAAATAAGATGACACAGTCTGCCAAAAAAACTGTTGGTTACTAGATGTTTTTGCAACGTTCAACAGTATTCCCATTTTGCCAGAAAAAAACCCCATGTATAAATTAAGAATACGATACAGAATTGACTTGTTTCTATAACGTAAAAGACAGGATAGCAGCTGTAGGCATTTCTCAGAGCATAAAAACCAAAAGCACTGACCTGTAAAACAGAAATAGTAATAACATCTGCTAGACTTCTGGGCTCTGAAATCACATTCCCTGAGAGCAAGTTTCCAAAAGAAAGGCTGGGCACTTACGTAAGATACCAATTCCCTTTTCAATGGGCAATGTTTCTCTTTTGAAATTTTACATAAAAGCCTGAGTGCAAAATCACACACATCTTTCTTCTCCAGGAATTAATGTAGTAGGGCAAAGTAACAAAATGCCATGGCATTGGCATAAAAATAGATTTATCAATATCTTTCAGATTTTCTCATATCATAGAATCATAGAATGCTTTGGGTTGGAAGGGACTCTGAAGATCATCTAGGTCCAAACCCCCTGTCATGGGCAAGGGCACCTTCCACTAGATCAAGCTGCTCAAAGCCCCACCCAACCTGGCCTTGAACACTGCCAGGGATGGGGCATCCACAACTTAGATCACCCTCTTTGCTTACTTCCATGCTTATCTTTCTAGTCCCTCTCTACATACGAGGTTCCTAGGTGTGGTCTTTTCAATCTCATCATGGGGGATCAAGCAGTTCTGCATTCACTATTCCATGTGGAGTACCACCAGGATCTCACACAGGTAGGAATGCTGCTGCTTAGGCTCTGCCTGCTTGACAGTTTAGGGTCCTTCTTATAAGTCCTCAACACTGCCACAGGCTTTGACACTACACAGGACTCCTTATAGGCTCAAAGCCTGCTCTCCCATGGCATGAGTTCCCACCAACTTCCTCTCAGTGTGAGCAGATATTTAAAGCAGAACTTGGTCTCATCATCTTCTTTCCCTTCATATGTTTGCCAGATGGCTTTACTTAATGTCTGTTCTCTGGATTGGCTCTTAAATCAATTTTTTTTTCCTTTACATTTGCCATCTGCTGGTCCAAACAGCTGAATAATACACTTCCTTTTCAATCTCATGGCGTAAATTCATTCTCGCTGTAAACTTGGCATCCAAAATAGTATGGCAGCAGACTGGCAGGTCTGGGTAAGGCCTTGCTCCACCAATAGAAATTTTCTCCTTGTCCTTTTGAAAGCCATTAGCGTAGGAGCAAAGTTTTTATGAGGGAACAAAGTACAAAGCCAGAGCAAAAGACAGGTACCAAGAAGAACTCTGAACCATGTTCAATGATGGAAAGTGGTTTGTGTTGTGGCTATTTCTTGGAAGCAGGATTTGCAGCCCCAGCAGCTGATAGCGTGTGTTCTTGTACAGAGAGAAGACATCAAGTTGTGCAGCAGTTAAGGGCAGAGATTTGCATGTGGACTTCCAAAAGAAACAAATGCTGTATGGGAAAAAACTTGACTTGGAACCTTCGAATCATTTTCTAGAGTCTTCAGCAACTGTCTTGCTCTTTTCAGTGAAAATGTATGAGGACTCTTGTGAAATAACTGATGTGGATATGGGACCAAGCCTGCACCCTGCAGGGTACCCAACCTGGGCTGCACTACAGGGGCAGTGCCAGAACAGGGGCTTGCAAAACTGCAACAGCAGCTGGCTGGGAAGGGTGTCAGGAGGAGGACAGAAGTAGCACAAGAGGAGGAGGAAGGAAAAGGTGCCAAAAAGTCTTGTTATGACCCCACCTAAATACCTAACAGAAAGGTATTACTGAGTTGCCTGAATGCGCGTTTCACCCGTCTTGTTACGTTAAACTCAGAATATTTTAGAGACTATTCTGTCTCTTGAGTGTTTGCACAGTTCCAATCACAATAGCTTCTTGTGCTGGCTGAGTCCCTTGAATACTGTAAGAACACAATTCAATAATAAGAGCAGTAAAAAGCTTGATGCTATTCATACTTCAGATCTCACATGGCTCTGGACAAATCATAGCCACAGCAACACTCTCAAAAACACATTTGCTAATCCTCTCATTACTATTGTGGCCTTCTTTTAAAGGTAAAGACAGAAAAAAATGTCATGAAAAAGTATTAACTGTATTTCCTGTCTGAATGCCACAAAAGACCAGTTTATCCAAACAGTGTAAGTGAACAAAAGCTTGAGAACTTCAATGCTTCTCTGTATACTTAAATTTGCAAATACACTTGCCTTTTTCTGTTTCTCCTGTGGTTTTGGTGGCTCAGCTGACATCTGGTAGCCTGTCTATTCTCCACTCCCTCCATGCATTACATGGTCAAGTAAGTGGGAACAGTGTGAGGTTTGTGGTGTCTTGATCTCTTATGTTTAGATAAATGCTGATACTAAAGTCCTAGTTTTCCAGAGCTTCCCACCTCAGTTATGAAGGTAATAAACCTAACCCGGTGGTTCAGTGCTCTTGGTCTCAGCAGCTCTGATCCAATGTCCATTGAAGACTAAAGAAAGATTCCTTCATTAGCCAGTTAGTGTCAAATCAAGCACAATTAGGCTTGAGTGCCACTGAAGAATAGATGTATAAGTTCTTTTGCAATGCAAATTCCTTTGCTGCTGAACTGTATGGAACTGACCCACCTGCTCCAGGTCTCCATGTAACCTGATACTTACTACACCACGAGTGTATGAAGGGAGGGGTGCTGAGAAACAGATTTCTTGAAATTCCCAAGCTGCTTTATATGCTTCACATTGGTGGTTCACAATCAGATTTCTGGTTGTCACCATCATGAATGGAAGGATAAAAATTCAGTGACAAGTTATGAAATGTTACATCTGCTCAAAAAGGTAGGACGACCAGCCAAAACCAATGTGTCAAAGAAATGTGTAAAACAGCTCCAGATTTAGCCAGATCCAGCACAAGCCAGGTCTATATTTGAAAGCTGCACTGGTACAGATGTTAGGAGGTGTATGAATAAAGGATAGGAAGACTGTACCACCAGTTTGCATATCCATGGTAACTAAGAGAGGATCTCCTGAGAAAAGGAGCTGTGAGATGGGGAGCAAAGGATTCTCTTCCCCTTTGAGGGCTAAATAGCTCACACTATCTACTGAGATTATTTAGGCTGGGGACATGTGCACCTCCGGATTATAAGAGCAACAAGGAAAAGAGAAAAACATGGCATCTTCAGTCCTCAGAGGGCTTGTCTAGCCTGCACTGCAGTCCATGTCCCTGCATGTTCACAGCTCTTGTTCCATCTAGGCTGAAGTTGATGCAAACACACCCAGTGGCTGTACAAACAACCCATTATAATATACATAATACAGTACAGTACCCAAGACATCCACTGGCTGGTTGGGACGTGAAAGCTAGAGAAATAAACAATGGCCTTCTATGCAGCTCTCAGTATACAGTATTTAGGCTCAAATCATAGAACCATTTAGGCTGAAAAACATCTCAGAGGCCACTGAGGCCACCAACCTAAGTACCAGTGCAAAGTACCAGTGTAGCTCATTTCCCTCTGTGTGTATGAGTATGTTCTGAATACATTTATGATGATGCAACAGCATCTGCTCTAGGCTGGGTTTAACAATCTTTACTGTTTCATGACTAGTCATAAAAGTTCTATTATTATTGAAGGACATTGTCCAGAGAAAGTATAAGCAATTTCAGAAGAATTAAAAAGCCAAAAGACTCTGTGCAACACAGAGTGATACCAGTGTCCTCACACATGTGCCTACGCCATTACTCTAATGATTCAAAAGGCAACCACTTGAGTTCCCAACTGCTCTGTGTTCCCCAAACAACACTCACAGAACTGCCATCTATCTCCATTTCCTTACAGCCATCATTGGAGCAGGAGGGCAGTACTGCCACCAGCACTGACCTGAGCCCATCTGGACTGGATTCTGGCATGCAGAGCTGCCAGGCGGAAGTCAGAACAGAAGAAATAGGCACCATCTTCCATGCTGCTGTACATAACCTCTGAAGCAAAAAGATGAAAAATTTCTACGAATACATTATTCTTTTCTATACAATATTCTTTTAATAATCTCGTTTTCTTATTCTCCTGCCCCTGCCACAATTTTTAGTTTTAGATATGTGAGTCTGGCAGCTCTCTGCATATGGTCCAATTCTCCAGCTTATTTTGGGTCCAGGTTTTTCTTGGGTTTTATTAGAGGCAAGAAAGACTGATATGAAAAAGAAAGGGGAATCGAAAGAAAACTCAGGAAAACAAAGCCTTTACATACCCAGAAAGTCATCTGAACATCCAAACAGGAGCAGAAAAGTTCCTTCTTTTTTTAAAAATATATCTTCTGTTTCCATGCTATACTAACTACATGGTATGTTTTAGGATAATCTGTTTTAAAATAAGTTGGGTGTGATCTAGTTAATAAATATTGCATGATTTGATAATTACACAGCAGAGCAAACTATCTTCCTAATCTGGAATAAGATGTAAAATTCTAAAATGCCTTTAAGAATATGGGACTTAAGTACCTTTTATTTTTTCCAATGACATGTAAGTCCAGGAAAAAGTAGTTTTCTATTTTAGTTGGTTTTGAAAGTCTTAGAATTGACAGCTGCATATAAACAATTTACACCTTCACTTTTACAGCTACATGAAATCAGCACTGATTTATGCAGCACACCATGTCTTTATTTTTATATTAACTTCCCTTCAGGTTTTCACTGTAAGCCAGTGATATTTTATTAGAGACAACAGTGATACTGGTATTAATTTCCTTCATTATATTCAGTCGCTCATAACTTTGGCAGGTGGTGTAACTTTTAGGTCCTTTGAGTGGGAGGACAAAAAGATGAATAACTTGTGGTGGTGTAATTGGAGTCCACCCCACATACAAGAGGCACGTTACAGCTGCAAAATGAACTTTGGTACTGACACATTCAACCTTGTGCTTTGACTCAGCAAAGTAAATAATGCTCTTTACAAGCAGTCTGCACAAAATTGCCAGGGCGTTCTGGTTTAACACACAGCATGTTATCAGGCATTGCACATCCAATAAAATTAATTAAGACATTTAAAAACTGAAGTGGTTTCACCCAGTATTTGGCAATTTGCTGATCCTAAGCAAAGTGGCTGAGTAATAAGAAACATCACAAAGACTAGCTAAAAGTTGAAGATCATTTTGATAATGAACCTTCTCATGTAAGTACATTTGCATGTTCCTATCACAGTAGCACTCTTACCTTCACTAGCAAAAGGCTTTTGCTTCCTTACCCTAACCTTTTAAAGCAGATATTGTCCCCAGATCACTACAAAATGTACAGACTGTTGTGGAGTAAAAAGTTTTAATAACATCACAGCAGACTCTTGGGCTCAGCTAATACAAGCACTCAGCTTCAGTCTAATTCTAATACCCAAATAAACAGAGTTAGGATGATGCTCAGAGCTATTGTAAATTCCACCCACATTCCAGACTGAAGAGTGGACGTAGAAAACAAAATGGTGTAATCACTTATAAATACTACGAAGAAAATTAGATTGGTCACTTCTATTTTGCCCTATGCTTCAGAAATAGACGCTATTAAAATAACAACTAGTCGGATACAAAAAGCTAGGAGGAAATGAGACTTTATATTATGGAAATACAGCTGACAAATGCAGTGCTGTATAAGAGCAGATGTGGTTGAAAAAACAATGAAATACTTTTCAGCAGAATTTGCAAGTTTGTTTTGTGGAGCTGGAACCAGGAAGCCCTTGCTGGAGATTCCCACACCATCATCCAGAGATCCAAAGTATCTAGGAGCTCAACAGGAAGTTGAGATGTACCTATCTGCACACATGGTCCTCTTATCTTGTTGTGATTGAGCTATACAGCTTGTGACTTTCATTCAGAATAAGACTGCAAAGCAGCTGATCTGGTTATTAAATTAGCCTGTTGAAGCAATGTAAGTAAAAACTACAGAATCTGATTTAAAAGTCACAGTCTAATTGTCAGTATTTGGCTTTGACTAAGAAACTTGCAACATCAGGCTCATTGCAAGAGTTGCAGAGAATGTTTCAAGAAAACTGACCAAAAATCTTTTGTGTACACATGACAATTTACAGTGCTTTCTGCTCACAGAATCATTTCATATCAGATTCACAGGCTTAGCTATTGCTAAAAAAATCCTCTCACCATGAGAAAGGTCATGGAAACAACCTCTTTACTCTAGAGCAGACAGCCCTTCCTTAAAGCACTCAATCAGAGTCCAAATAGAAACACTCATATGCTTGTGCTAACAGTGTTGAGTTTACACAAGCGTTAGTAACCAGTTTAAAGAGCATAATTTTGTCAAAACAGCAGGCCAGCTACTATCATCCTTCTATATAGTGCAGACTCAATGCAAATGGCAGAGGAGCCAGACCATTTACTCGGTTCAGGTACCTCTGAAATGGACTAACCTTCATTGTCATAAAACTTTGAACTTTGCCTGTTCAAGGGTTGAAGCCCATTTGGGGATCCTGGAATATCAGATATGCAGTAGTATATTAGTACAAACCCACGATTTCAACTTGGTTCTAGGAAAGAAATATACTTCTTTTTCTCCTATCATCTTCCACTGTTAAATTTCAAGTTAATAACCCATTGTTGCAACTGGTTTAAGCATTACTGAAGTAATTCAAAGCAAGCATAAAATGCAACAGAGCTTCCTTATCCAAGAACATAATGAAAGCAACAGAACCATCATCTATAGATGCATGGCAAGTCCAAAGAAGCAACTGATGTTCTGGGGCAGAAGAGGTGTCCCTTAAGATTGCTACCACAAATGCAGGTATTTGTATGGCAGAGACATTTCTGTGCCCAAGAAGAAAGCAAGGAAGGAGAAACTCTGCAGGAAAAACAGTAGTAAAGGCAGCAGAAAATCCGAGGGAAAGCAAGAATAGTTATTGAAAAAATATTCCAAAAAAGGGCACCAGACAGACCACCACTTCACTGGTGGCAGAACGAAGCAGGGAGTGATGCTCAGAGAAGGCTCCCTCCTCTTCAATGACTCCTACTTCATCCATGGAATCAAGGTTTGTTGGGTTTTTTTTTTAATTATCAGGACCTGGCTTCATCATCAGCTTAACATTAGCTAAAAGCCTGGTTTTGACCTAACTTTTGACAGCCTCAGATCTCAAGTGAGTCCGGGAACACAACCCAACTCTGACCTTGCAGCAGATCCTTGTACTGTCATGCCCACATACAGCTTTATTCATACACATACACTGTGATCTCAAATGCCCATGCAAAAGTGGAAGCAGCAGCAGAGTGAGTTTCAGGTGGCTTTTGCTGATTTCTTTCACAGCTGTGGCAAGAATTAACACTGACACACTTGGCTAAAGAAGCAAGTGAGCCTGTTCTACAGCCAAGAGGCCACAGACAGGACAACAGCTCTGCACCACACCAACCCATGGGACCCCGCACTCACAGGAGCTGTGCTAGAAGGCTCCCTTCTCCTGTGCTGAACTCCATCCACCCTTCCCAGGAGCCATAATGCTCCTCACTCTATTCTGCATCCCAGCTTACCAGACACGTTCCCTTTGCACCATCACGGCACCCAACACGATGCTCCTCCAGACACATTTGCAGGTACCTCAGAAATTTTGTCCAGCACCTAGAAGGAGTGAATTTCCTGAAGTCCTTTCAGCTTCTCAACTGACTGCACTGTGTGCCACAGTTTCTCAAACTGATCTGCTGTTTCAGAGAAACACGAAACTTACGAGAACATGTCAATTCATTCACGATATATGCTCCTCTACAAATATGTAACACAGATTGGAACTGACACTCAAGATGACCCACACCCTATATAAGCCTTACAAAAACTGCCTAGTTATTCACTTTTCCAGCTTGGCAAACTAAGCCTCCATACTCAGTGTCAAGCTAAAACATTTGTTAAAATAATTCTTGGCTTCCTTCCACTCCAAACAAATTCATCAGACAGATATTTCAAGTCATTTTTTACTCAAGCAAGCAGAAGTAGGAAGGTACAAAAGTAGAGATGTAGGAGCCTCCATTAATTAGAATATGACTTTTTTTTTTTACACCTTTCTCTTCCACATAAGGATAATGGAAGGTTTTGGCTATTTTTGAGGTCACTGTCTCCAATTAAGAGAAACGCATGAGCTTTAAACAAATCAGACAACCGTGGAACAATTTTAATCCCTGAATGAATAAATCCCTAGGGGGACGTGGCTGAAGAGAAATCAATGGGCAATTCTATTAAGCCTTAACAGCAAATAAGGCACAATCTGGCTTCTACAATGAACCTCAAAGCCACAGATCCTGTCATAAGAATTTATCAGATTTGTGTGATCAGTCATCAGTGTACCGAGTCCGATTATATCCAGAATATCTTCTGCTTACAGCAGCTGTTAGAACAGCATTGTACTAGACCATCTTTGAGTTATGGGTTATAATCTCACGGCAAAAGAAAAGACAGAAATAAGTGTTAGCTGGGTGAATACTTATTTGTTCCAGTAAACTCCTACTCTTGTCAGCACCCTGCTGCCCACTGACCTTACCTCCAGCTCTGAAGTGTAAAGAGAAGTGTGAGCTGTGACTGTGAGAAAATTGGCATTTGCTCCCACAGACTTTCACAGCAACACATAAATGACCTCCTTTGCCCTACAGACTGGAAGTGCTCTCTCTAGCTGTGGGATCAAATACAAATCATTCATACCATGCTATAAAAAGTCCAGAGACTAGCACAGAAAATAGAACTGTGCTTTAAAAAAATCATCAAAACAGAAGACGCAATTTCCCCTCCCCTTCAATATACCTAAATGCTCACCTACTGACACCTGCCAGGGTAAGGACAAAATCACTTTGCTTGATGTGGTTGATGCAGCCTAGCCCAAATCCAGGAGCCTCTGCCTCGGGCTGCATCTGCTCTTGTAAGTGAAACACTCTCAGGACTGTTCTGTGGCACTGGAGACAACGCTTGAAACCAGACTGCTAAACTCTCATGATCTTCAAAAGAGGTTGACTACATTCACTCCACTTGTTGAAAACCATCACCAGCCTATCCAACCACGATTGTGTCCAGGGCTGTTCCAACAATCCAAGATCAATGACAGCCTGACCCAGGAACACTTCCTGCACTGTTCAGTAGTTAAGATGCATCTTCCCTGTCCACCTACCCGAACTGTTCAGATTTGAAGCATGTCCAAGGTACATGACAGCTGCCTTCTTTGCTCACAGAACCAAATTTCCATTCCTTGAAATCAAGGTATAGGAACAAGGAAAGAGGGTGAAAATGATACAGCTACTACCCAGACAGAGCTATACTACAGACACATCCAGTGCTCACAAGTTCAGAAGTACTCCCTACGAGCACCCACTCTTTAGATAAATAGTTATTGAGGGTCAAGTTTTCACAGCCATTAAATACCTAAAGATAGAGATGGGAGCCATCACTTCTTGCAGTGAATAGGAATCATTATCCAATAAGATGCACAGTGGGATTTTCAGGTTAGGTGTCTCTTTCCTATTGCAGTTGACTGGGATTTATCCCTGAAGATGTTAAAAGTCTCTGTGTTGAGTGTGATGCCTTTGTTATCTCTTTACATGAAAGTACAATGCCTCTAATCCATTACACTGGCTTATGAAGAAAGAAATACAGGAGTAATAGTACAGGCAAGTGTTTTCCTCCCTCTGCTGGGTAATAAAAAATAATACCTGCATATTTCAGCTTTGTAATCTTGCTTCATGTCTACCTCTGAGCAAACAAATTGAAGTCCTGTGGAAGCTGTTCAGGTAAATTTCAACACTACCTGGTAGTGTGAGACACAAGACAGGCAGAAATAGTTAAATAGTTTAATTCACACTGGTTTGTCATTTGATCAAAGATGTTTTGTAGATGTAATAAAAAAAAGGGAACTTTAAGTAATTAGAAAGAACAAATAATTTTCACAGTGACACTTGACTTTTCCCCCAGCATCCTTTCACTGATGCAAGTTACCCAGAACTCTGTAATCTGCACAAGTGGTTTAAAACACTGTTTAAAACTGATGTACAGCTAGCACCTCACTTTAAAAAAAATAAACCAATAAAGAAACACAGCATTTTTCATCAGTTGGTTCAGTAACAATTAGACAAACTGAGTTTACAGTCTGCACCATACTTTCATCTCAAGGTAAGATTTCAAAAAGAGCTAGGCTACAAGACTAAATAAAAAAACCCCAAAACTATACCTGTGCTCCCGTGACTTTGTATCAAATAACTTTTGAGAGAAGTACATATTTAATTGAATATTTGAGAGCAGTAACCTCTGAAGTATCTTGTAAAGCAGGCTGCTGAGGAACAAGAAACCCATGGACCAGATACAGTCTATGACTTCACTTTGATAATTTTGGACTGAGGGATTTGAGGGGAATGCATTAGAACAAGAAAGTAAATGAATCTGTGCCCTGCCAAATGGGTCTGACAGTTCTCCCTGGGCTGCAGGAAAAAAATTCTCATTTCTCCTATAAACCAATACTAGGAGAAAATTATAGCACACACTGACAAAAGAAAATGCTCTTCGTTAAGAGTTCCTATAAACCTTAATGGCATGTAAGAGAGACAAAAGTAAAAAGTGTTTTCCTCCTTATTTTAATAACAGATTTCTTTTTCAGAGTTAACTTAGAAGTATTCATGTTTGGAAGCTAAATCTAAAATACCTGAAATGGGCTCCATTTTCATAAACTGTTGAGTACTCCTCTCCATAAAAAAAACCAACCTTTAGTTCATCCACCTTCAATGTCTCAAAGAGATTAGCCACCTAGGAAAATTCAGGACACTTCACTGAAATACACTAACTTGTCTTTCTTCAAATACTCCTTTTTAAAATCCTGAGACAACAGTCCTAATGAGAATAGCATTTTCTTTTTGTTGCTTGGATTATGTTCCAGTGTGGCAAAATTCAGCTACCACTGATGGCTTGAATGCACCAAGCAAGATATGGAGAAGGATCTCTGCAAGTCTGCATGTTCATGTTTACAAAAACTGACATCACACTGATTAAGAGACTGACTGGAGTATTTTAACTGTTTGCTTAAATGATGATCAACTCCAGGTTTCTCATCTACCCTTTTTGTTTCACAGTCTTATATATTTGTTCATGACACACAGCTGAAAAAAACTAAGGGCTGATTTCTGTTTGACTAACATCAAATAAACTCTATTTTATTATGATGCTGCCACCTATAGTCTTTCTGAACAGCACACTGCCTCCGCACAGTTTTGATTTGCATTTAAATTTCTAAAAATGGCATTGTTTACCTTTTGCTAAAACTTTCAACATCACCCCACTGAGCAAGGAAAACCTCAAATAAAATGTTTGGGGGTACACACTTTTGTCATCTTTCCTCTGTGATTTCCAGCCCCCCCAAGCAATCTCCCCAGTTTTGGATAGTCTGATGTTCTCTAATGAAGAGACTGCTTTCAGAAGGTCTGAGAAGAACAGGTGACTCTGAGGTGAATATCTACCAAACCACAATGAATTGCTCCTTCCAAACACCAGAGAGCATGCCTGAACACACTACACAACCAGCCTACAGTGTAGAAGACAGGATGGAAACCAGATATGAAGTTTCTGTGAGGCCTACTGGAGAACTCTCACCAGATACTCCCATATATACTTCATTCATGCTCTACTTCTGTACTCTGATTAGGACCACTAAGAAGAGACATTCATTCTCTTCCTCTCCTGATGTTTTTCTGTACTATAGTTTTCTGAAGCTAACTTATCATTATGTAAAAATCAGACCTCAAATAGACCAGACATACGTGCCTTCCACTGCAGAGCAACACACGAAGTGATGGGGATCTGCAATCTCCATCCTGCAGTCTTACCAGCTGAGACCTAAGCCATAGGGATGTTTTGCACTTTGTTTTGACCTAAGCCATAGGGATGTGTTCCTACCAACGAAACTGGTGATGCATTAAACACTACACCAGCTCAAAGGCCTGTAGCTGCAGAAATTAGCAATTTGTTCTTCTTCTAGGAATGGAATTAGTTAGATCATGTGTCTGTCCCTCCTTAACCTCCAATTTGTCCAAGTACCTATGGAAACTCTTACATGTTTCCATGGTCAGCTGATGCAGTGCAAGTCCTGCATCTGCCCAACCCCCCAGTACCTTGAAAAAACCTTAGTGATACTGATTCCAGTGTTAAGGAAAGAATGCCACAACTGTAAGATTAAAAGAGGACTAATTTTGATGGCATACAGTGCCCTGAGTCCTTTAAGTTCCACATTATATTGTATTTTTAGCTTCTTTGTTCAGTTCTATAATATTTCCATTTTAGGAAGGAAAGAAATCTACTCAAGTGTAGAATCAAACAAACCCCATAATTCTGGAATACAGGCAGCTGATTGCATTGTATTAGACAATGAGTTAGAAGATGAAGCAGTTCCTTTGTTATATTCTACCTCTCTTTAAATAGCAGAGTTGCCAAAGCTGATGTTATAAAAGAATGACATGGAGAACGAGAACTGTGTAATCTTCCCATCTCACTCACCACTTTAAGATACAAAGGAGTAAAAATGCAACCTGTGTCCCTTGCCCAGAACTTTTATGAGCTGCAGATAAAAACAAACAAACAAAAACACACTGAGGTTTTAGCTTTTCAGGGCTACAATATTAAACAATTTCATTAAAAATAAATTGACTTTTTAAAAAAATAAACTCCTTTTAAAAGAGTCCTTTTAAAAAAACCCTGTTAAAAAAAAAAAAAAGCAGAGCTACTGTGTATTTTTATCCATAGAACGAACAGTTTATGGGGACTGTATCTTAGCAGTGCAAGCTGAAGCACTTTTTATAACTGTGTACTCTCAGGAGTGTCTCGCCTGTAAACTCTGACATTATCCCTAAAATCACTTAGTGTTTCCATAAAAGAAAAAGTTGTGCTGTCAAGTACTGTCAAGAAATTTTCCTTGAAGAACTCTTTTCAAAGCTACTTCTGTCTTAGCAACAAACCTCACCAGAGAACTAGCTGGCAGAGGACACCACTGAATGTATGTGCCAGCTTATACACGTGTAGGTTTTCCATACTCCTGGAGCTGACTGACAAAGTCTGCTCTGAAGCAGCTGGGAGCATGGAGAACCACGGGCCTGAGAATTCTGAGAAACAAAATGCACTGGAAGAAATACCAAATAAATATCAAATAATACCAAATCAGTGTCCTGATTTATCTCATTCTCTTTGAACATCAACAGGCTGGCTAAAAACCCATTTGCCCTAAGTAAATAGCAATTACACTTCACTAGACTCATTCAAAGTCATGAAGAGTCAATGGTGATAAACTGCTAAAAAGTCCCACTTCATCTCTTATACCTGTTTTTATGCATATTTCTCTGAGTCATTGATTTAATCTTCCTCTTGATTATTTCAAAATTTGTCAGAATTTAAGGCATCACCAATGTCAACAGTGACATTTTCTCCCAAGGTGCATTTCAAAAGCGCTGCACAAAAGCAGATAAACCATCTGCTGTTTAAAGGGTTCCAAGACACTTTTCTGTTACATTCCTGCAACTACTGGATAAGCTCCTACTGCCAAGAGGAATTCTGTTGACTCCCTCTGAGGCTGTATAGAGTACAGGCATCAGGAGTAATAGGACTTGCAAGAGGTATGAACATAGTAAAATGGTACCCTTGAAATTAAGACAATGATTATTTAAGTCTGAGCTTCACTGGACGCATCACTGCTGATCATTTTCACAGAAACATCTACTTATACATTTACACTCTGCTCCCAGACTGCTGTCTGTATTTTCCCAGGGGCCAACAGACCCAGTTGCTTGGCTTTGAGCTGCCAAGACTTCTAGCTTCATCCTGTTATAACTCATTAAACAGATGTAGGCATTTTACACTCAGAATTCTACAACCCACTATGTGCATTCTTTATAGACACTGAAAAACAAAGTACTCCAGAATTCCTGTACTGATTGCACTGTTTACTTTTATGTTTAATTTCAAAGCCTTCCATTTTAAATGTATTTCAGAGCAGCCAGACACCCCCTTGCCTCTTACATTGCACGGTTTTACCCACATCTACCTCCAAAAAGTAAATAAAAATTGATACTGTATCAGGCAGATCTTTCCATTAAAGACTTTATGAGATGACACAGATTTAATGAGCCTGTCTTATCTTAACCCTCCTCATGTGTAGTGTGGAAGGAAAGAGGCTGCAGTACCACACTGAGAGGGCACTGGGGAGGGATTTGTGCAATTTTGGCCAGTTCAAAAACATAAACTGAGAGGACCCAAGCTTATCAAACACAAATAATTCTGAGGGAGTTCTGCTGCTTCTGCTGAGCAGCAATGCACAGAAATGCTTTGTTACAGATAAAGCCATCTTCCTTAAGTGACAACGTCCATGAATGGATGTTTCCCTGCAATAAAATGGGTAGGTAAATGGTCTCCTTTCCTGACCTTTTTTTGACTCTCTCTTTAATAACACAGAACCATAAATCTTGCAGTAAGAGAAGACCGTATATTTAATACCTTGGATAAATTCCATCTCTCTTGTGATTGTTAACTCTCTTCCAGTTTATGCACAGCTGGGAAATGAAGCAGCTTTTTCTAAGAGCCTCTTACAATCCTGGCACGTACAGCCTTCGTTCTACTGCCTTCCAACAAAGATTTCCATGTTCAAGTGGATGTCCTTTAGTATTTTGGACTTCAACAAACTAGCTATACTCAGTTCATCAGCACCTACAAGTGCAGAAAGGCACTTCTAGGCTTCGGTAACAAAAAGATAAATGAACTAGGCATTGCTAGGTATATACTATGTTTGATGGGACAAAGCCTGAGCTTGCTGTTATGAAGCAAGACCGCAGAGAGCAAGAGAACTGAGAACAAGAGAACATTCCAGCTGTGCAGGGCACTGGACAAGAGATCTGTGACAGGAGTAACAACAGAGTCACCTCCACTTTCTGCACAGTGAGTGCTCTGCAGGTTTCTATCTACAATGTGTTTTGGTTACACTCTCCAGTCAAAGATCAGTTGGGCTCAAAACACACATCTGAAATCAAGAGCGAAACAGATGGGCTGTGAGGCAATGACCATTTATTAAATCTTCACACAAAACAGGGAGAACTTGTCTATGTATTGGTAGACATTGATGATTTCACTTTTGTCCTGGTGAATCTGAAATGCAGCTTTGCTACTGCAATAAATATTTGCCTGAGACATTTCCATAATTCAATCCTATTTTCAGTTCCTCGGCAACAGTTCAGTGCCAGTCCTTGTTATTAAGGAGTTTTCTTCCTCCTTTTTGCTACTCTTTTGTTATGACTACAAATATTGGGGCTACCAGCCAAGTACTGTATAGCTGTTAATGTCCTGCATGACAGAGAGGACAGCAGAGGTTCTCAGCACCACCACAGGCTGAGTGTGGGCAGAACCCTTTCCTCTGTAAAGCTCAATGGCAGGCTGCACACACTCATATTCCCATCCACTGCCAGGTTAGCTGGTTTTTTTCCAAGAGAATAATTAGACCCTATACACCCAGAAGCACATGCTAAATAAAACATTTTTAATTAAAAACACAGCAGAATTTAAGTTCACAAGGTCTCTGTGAAAGCAAAGAAACATGACCTTCTACTTTCTATAAACTCTGACGTCTGTACATAGACAAACTAATTACCCATCACTATAAACAACCACAGACAGTTCCTACCTCGTCACTGGATAAGCCTAAATGCACCTGCTCCCTTTCCTTTAATGATAAGCCAACTCCTACCCTGAAAACGCCTTCTTTCAATGATTAAAGAGCTACAAGGCAAGTGCCAGTAATAAAGTTACATTTTTTTTCCTTCTGTAATCTAATCTTTGCCCTGTAGAAACTGCTGATGAGAGCTCAGTTCCACTTAAAATTTACATAAAAACAATCCATATCACATTGCATGGAAAAGCACTGTTGCCTCAGTGTTTATTGGCATGGTGATACAAAGACTGAGAAATTACTCTGATGCAAAAATTATGTACAGCCTTGCTGATACAGCCTTGTATCAGCATCAAACACGCTCTGATGCATGGTTGCTATTTTTGGAAGCTAATGATCTGTGAGTGATAAAGCAAATGAACTTCTCAATGATGACAAATACAGGAGAATGTACAGTACTGAGTAGAGAACATGAGTCCAACCAAAGAAAGATTTACGGGAGATAGTTATGGTACCTAAGATTTATAATGGCAAAATAAGAGAACGGGAAAAGTTTCTGGAAGATCTTGTGTGTCTACCTGGAATAAAAATTTACTATCAGACAAAGGATGGAATGTACAGTCCACTGCATGCTTGTAGCTGATACTTACATTGCTTTGGTATTTATATGCATATAAAGCCTAAGACACACATTACTTTATCCAATTTAAATACAATTAAAATCACTATAGGAAAAAAATTTGGGTTTTCAACTAGTGTGAAAATATGCAAACAATTAATGTTTATATTGTTGGGGTGTTCCTATAAACTTCTCTTTATATATGGGGTGTTTTTCAGCTAATTGTATGGCAAAACTAACAAGGTGACATTTTCACAACTTCAACTAAAATTTCATTGTGCTCTTAAAAGGTTTTGAATTGAAGAGATTACTATACAGTAACCTAAGATCCATCAGTGGCAATTAAAATTCATTAAACTAAATATACTATGGACAGTAAAGTTTGTCAACAGAAGCTAGGATAATAATGAAAACAATGCATTTGTGGCATTTCAGGTCTCATGTCTGAAAATATATTAAAGAGGGGGAAAAGTCACACCATTTATGGCTAACTTCAGGTAGAGGATCAGTCAGCATTTTGAGAGATATTTGAGGAATGGGAGAGGAAAAGCCACAGCCTTTCAGGGCCAGAAAACACTGCCTGGGGAGCCTGGCCTTTCTACAAGGAGCAGGGCTGGTGGGAGCACCAGCCTGTTCACCTCAATCCAATTCACACCTTCGAGAAACCTGGACACGCCGGTCGCGAAGAAGCCGCTTGGAAACCGGTGTCCCATGTGGCCTCTAAATTAAACGCCTGTTTTGCTTCAGGTTAAGCGTCTCCCGTCGCTGCGCTCGCAGACAAACAGCCTCCGGAGAAGACGGGGGAAGGAAGCGAAGCCCTGCCCGCCGCCCAGCCTCCCCCGACGGCAGCGCCCGCGGCTTGGCCCGAGGCAGCCGCGGCCCGGCAGGTGCCGCGCTGCCCTCACTCACCTGCAGCCCGTGTGGGGCGGCGCNCGCGGGGCCAAAGGCGAGGCGAGCCCGCGGCGCTGCCCCGGGGGCGGGCGGGGTGCGGCGGTCAGGTGTTATCTACCTGGGCAAGACATTGACCGCGGCCGGGTCACAGAGCCGCGCGGGGGTGAGGAGGAGGAACAGCGGACGAGGCACCGTGAAAGGGGGATTTCAACGCTATAACTTTCCGCCTCGGCTTTTCTTTCCTCCTTCGCCTCCCCTAAGTGGCTTAAGGTAGCGACGAGCCATCTCCAGGTTGTTTTCTCGAGCGAGTGTTGGAGGTAGCGGGGTAATTGCAGCACGTAGCTACAGCCAGGATCCTTGCGGTGGTGTCAGGGTGAAAGGCTTTAGCTGAAGCTGCTTGCATCTGTGAACAGTAGTGTCCTTGGATCTTCAAGTGGGGCGTTTCAAGCTTAGCTTAGAGGTGAGAAAGGAAGGCTGGACGAACTGACTGGAAGAATTGGCCAAAATAACATCGGGTAGTTATCGCCCCACTTCGACATCTTCTCTATTTCAATAAATTTCTCTCAAACTTGTGAGTTCTGGTTTCAACATGAGCTCTTTTTTTTTTTTTTTTTTTTTTTTCTCTAAAGAGTCTCTCCCCTGTAAAGTCAGTGAGTCTGAGGACAGCAGTTTTGGATAGAAGATACAGGTGTTGCATGATAAATGAATGAACACCACACCACACTGCCTTGCAGTCCAAGGTAAAAGCATTAGAGTGAAAAATGCTGTGGAGGTTGTTTATTTCTTAGGGCACTGATAAGGGAGGCAGAAATGAAAATGGAAAGCTGGTGCACGCTGACTCGGTCTGAAAATGAAAAATCATTTCAACACTACTTCCAGAGAACTCACTGTGGGTCAAAAAAGAGATTCAATTATAGGTTTTATTTCTGCCAAGTAGCATTGTTTTAAAAATATTCGTGCTATACTGGCAGAAGTGATTTTATGAAATATTTCTATGTGCAGGAAAGACATACCCTCATGTAAAGCAAACCTGAGAAGTACATTGTTCACTTGCTCGGTTGCACTGCAGCTCTGACAACAAAGACGTTTTCTGCTTTGTGTACTCTATATAATTGCTTGGGTGTAGGCTGCATTCAAGATAAAAAATGTTTGTTCTTCTCCCACCTCAGGAAATAAAAGCACCAAAAATAAAACATAGATGAGAAGCACAAGATAGGAAACTTAAAACTAAGCTTAGACTTTTGCATCTGCTGAAATAAATCATTAAACTGCCTCATGGATTTTAATAAAAATCAAATGTGGGACAGCCTAGAGAAATATTGAATTAGAGTATATTAGAGAGTCAGGTAAAAAAATCCATTGGAAGGGAACATCATTTCAGGCCATGCCTTTATACATAATGTTTTAATTACAAGCAAATTTTGTTTTTTTCAAAGTTTATTAACAAAAAATCTGATCCTTGTCATGAAATAAGTTTGTGTTTTGATATATTCAATCCAAGTGGAGTCACGTGAAAATTTTATCCATCTTATCAAGCTCTTTTTCTTCTGTTTGGAAAGTGTCCAAAATGTAAAACTAACTGAAATATCTTTCCACGTGTTCAGATAACAGTGCATGTTAATGCCACAAAGCTATGTATGATTCATTCATCTTCATTTCACTGACTCCCTCTGCTGGGAATTAGCATGAAAGTTCTGTGGATCAGAGGAAAGATCATTAAGAGTGCAACATACATTAAAAAGCCTCTTTTGCTTCTTTTAAAAGATCACACTTCCTTACAGACCCTGCATTCTGTATCAGTAAATCAATTTGCATTTCTTGTTGCAGGGCTATTCATTCCAAAATGATGTGGAAGAAGAAGCTAATGCAAATTAACTAGTTAAATATGGAATATATACTAAGTTCTTATGTACAGTTCTACTGTATCATTGTAACTGCCAATATCAAAAATAAAATAAATATAGAAAAGCAACTAACAGAACTGCTAAACTATATCTGATGCTGATAGTCATACTGTAATACTCCATTAATGCTATAATACTCCATTAATGCTATAATACTCCAATCCATGCTAATACTCCACTGCCTACACTGACACCAACAGGATCATTTGGTCCAAGAAGAAATGAAGGGGATAGAACAAAAAATTCAGTTGTAGAACTACCAAAGACTACCCCATACCATAAACATTTTTTCTGTTCAAAGACTAAAACCACTTGCTTTACCACTGACAGCAGAATCTTAACTCTGATTATATGTTGCTCAAGTTCAAGCTTTATTAGTGACTGAAAGGAAGAAAAAGAAAAGATGGAATGATGGCAGTGGTCAACAAGGGAAGACCAACAGATGTCATATTGTAATGGAGATACCACTCTGTGTCCATACATCTTGCTTCTTCTAGTATGCAGAAAAGATAATAAGGAGGAGGATACCAGAGATACTGAATTCTTTCTTCTACAAACCCTGTGAACCAGTTATGCTCAAGTGAAATACCTTCTACTGAGTAGTGGGGACAGTTTGCATTGCCACAAGTAAGCAAACTTAGTGAGAAACAACTCTATAACCAGTGGCTAAAAATTATCATGAATACTTTTACAAACACTATAGGTTTCTTTGTTATGCAAACCACATGATTTTAGGTCATAACAGTATAGCTGAATTTAATATACTCTTATTTTTTATAAAAGCACAAATTTTATTTTCAGGTTTGCCTACGTAAAAATACTGTGGTAAGAGGCAATTTAAATATATGTATAAAAATCAAGTATAGCATTGTTCATGGCAAATAAGTGTCACAAATGCAAACAAATGAGAAATAGATTTTTTTGGTGTAGGTCTCTTTCCAATAAAAATATTGTAACTAAGCAAGGACAAGAAAATCACAAGTAACCCACATCATAAGGAAATAGATATTATCACAAAGTGTGTAACACACTTCAGGCTGGGACTATACAACAATAATTCCTGGGTATTGAAAAAATTAAGATGCATTACAGATTAGAGCATTTACAACCAAAAGTAAAGAACTGTGAAAACTCTGAGCTCATTATTGGCCTTTAATATTCAGTCAGGGTCTGAAGATTTTTAGAATACACTCTTGGGGCAGTGCATACAATTCCCAACCAACAAACACTGTTCCAGTCCTCCTGGGCTATTACTACAGACATTGCCAACAAGTAAGTTTATTGTCAAGTAAAACATACTGTTTTCAAGCTTCAGCAAATTCAATTAACTTTTTCATTTTTTTCTTTATTTCAGTTTCTGACATAGATCAGACATAGGGGGATTGCCACTACAGTGATCCTACTCTCTGAATATACTCACTTGAATGTTTTTTTTCCTTAACCATCAAAAATTATGCAGCAATTAATTGCTGTCAGAAGTCACTTGAAGTCTGTATGTCATTACCATTGACAAAAGTTCCTTTGGCTCCATCCATGATATTGTAATCCCCTTGCAATTTTCCTGCAAAAAATTGAAGTTTTCTATTCCAAAACATTTTTTAAGGAAAGGCCAACCCTAATTAAAAGGCTATTACTTTACCAGAGTACTCAAGAAAAAGCAGGTTTATTACATCTTGATATTTATAATCTCATATTGCCTTGTTCCTCTCTGCATAAGAGAAGAATTTTTAAGTCCAAATTGCTTAAGAATCTTCTGCTTTTACTTTTTAGGTGAGCACCTAGCACCTCTTTACTGACTTCTTTATTATGTTACATGGAAAAGCATCATTTTTGCAACTAAAGAATTACATCTTAGGACATGGGCCTCTGCACAGCATATCCACTCCCAAAAAGAACTCCTTCTATCTGCACTAAGTTTATCTAATATCTGCTTCTCATCTTCTAGATAATATCAAACTGTTTTGTGATCATCTTCTAGAAAAAAAAAATAATCAATACGACAGTATAATTTCAAAACAACAAATCTCTTTCTCATCTTCCAGGATAATGAAATGATCACCTTCTCTCATCTGGGAAAAGTGTACAATATGCCTTTTAATAACTGCATAATGTGGAAATGGTTAGTATCACTATGTCTGCTCTTACACTCTTTATTACTTGCAAGCAGTCCTATTAACACTGGTGATTGCTGATATGACTTCTGTGGCTGTCTGCCAAATAAGGAATGAAGAATGAGGACCTCCAAATTAAAATCAGTTCACCTGTACTGAAAAATATCATTACTCTTGTGGAAGACAATCCTAAAATTTATGTTGCACATATATATTCATACTTTCATTTTTTAAAAACAGTATTCATGAAACTATTTTTAGAGGCTTTTTAAAGCCACCTGTTCCTAAAAAGCAACACAGTTATGTTATTTCAGTATTAGGAGCCTTCCTATGGGTTATGCTGTCTTTAATTATTACTCAGACATGTATGTTAATGTTGACCAGTCACCTTATCACAAAAAAATTCATATAAAGGAATATATGTGCCAAGTTTATGCTTAACCCATTATTGTGACCAACATGCCTTTGCTTGCAAAAAAAAAAAAAAAAAACAACCAAACAACAGAGACCTAATCAATTCTTTTATGAAGATAGCAAAAAGGATGAATCTAGGTGTGGATTCTGAAAGCACTTTGAGGAAAGTTCCTAGTCCCTTTAACAGTCAATCCAAATAATTTGACAAAATAGATTTTATTGGATAAAAATGTCATAGCACATTTGATGTGTAAGGCAAGCTTTGGACTCCTATCACTTAAGAAAATTGGACAGAAAAGGTCTTTCTCACTAGGTCTGCAACACAAACTGCAGAGCATATTCTTTTCACTTTACTGGAGCAAGGACTCTGGTACAATAAATACACATAGAAAGATGAAATAATAAGAAAAAGTTACTGTCCAATTTACTCCTGATATCATATCTTCCATAGAATGTAAAAGTGACTGTCTGCCTCATCTCCCATCACAGACTGACTGCTGAAATAGCACCTGGAGAGAAGGAAGGGCATTAATAGTGATTCCAACACCACTATCTCATACTTACTGTATACTGCAGAGTCACACATTAGCTGTGGAAGAAGCTCTCCAGTTTCTAGCATTTGTTTGTAAATTATCTTTTTCAGTCTCTGGTGACTTGTCTTAAAGTGGTTGAAAAATGAGATTTCCTCTCCAGGAGGACCCTCCTGGAATAGTAGTACACTACTTAACAGGAACTTATACCTAGAAGGTATTTCATCAATTCCCCAAATATCTATTTTAAAACTCTTAATTCTGTGATTCTGCTGATTATTACACCCTAATATTTGCATTAATATTCTTGCTTTTACTCTCAGGCAATATTTTACTTTTTTTTTAAATTTTGTTCTGGTCTCAATGAATTTTCTAAATCTTTCTAGAGTTAGCTGAGAGGGAAATCATCATTCATAGATAATTCATACATTTCTACTATTCCATCTTATTCTTGATTGACACTAAGTTCTTGACATAAAATTTATCAAGAACTTTACTATTGTGGACATTAAAGCAAATATGGAAATGAAATGTAAATCACTTCTACAAAGCAGACATTTCCAGATTCAGATCTCTGCTTTATTTTAGGAGAGCCTTTTCTAACAGGCTATTTCATTCATCCCTGTATCACTACACTACACAAACCTGATAAATTCTTTCCATTTAAGCTTTTAAAATGTAGCACAGACTGCCAACGTTTCAGTTATTATTGCATGTTGGGTTTTTTTGGGTGTTTTTTTTTTGTTTTTTTGGGTTTTTTTATGAAAACAATCCCAAACCATTTAGCATAAAGAAGTAACTAAGTAGTATTCAAGGGAATTGAGCAACCTGGTCTAATGGAAGGTTAGAACTAGATGGTCTTTAATGTCCCTTCCAACCCAAACCATTCTAGGATTCTAGGATTCTGTAAGTCTGAAACAACCTTAGTTCTTCCCATGTAGCAAAAAATAAAAGTATAACATAGACTTGGATGGGGAAAAAAGTTATGAATTATATTTTTTATTATATATGAATTATATATCTTGAATTCTCAAAAATGGAAAATAGACAAACAGAAGAAAAATTTAGTTTATTGCCATGCAAAAGCTACATAGATTTAATTAAGAAAAACTTAGCTTAAAACAGTTTGAAAATGTTAAACAAACCTGGCTCACTTACTTCATTTTTAGTCTTTAAACTCATTGTACCCTAGGAATGTGCAAAAGTCACATAAGGCCAACCAGGATAAAAAAACCCAAATCAAACCAAAACAACAGAACACCAAGCAAAAATCCCCCACAAAACCAGAGGAAAAAAAAAAAGGGAACATCAAACAAGATAGGAATTGAGTTCCTAATCTAGCTTGTAGATTAGTCTTCATTTGTTATTTAGCCAGAAGTTTACTTCTTAGAATGGAATTTTATCACCCTGAAAAGGGAGTAATGCAAACAGAAAATGCACCATAATTGTTAGTATCAGTGTGGTGACTACATTGATTGTTTCCTCTTTTCTTTTTGAGTTTCAAAAATAGAAGAAAGTGTTATGGTAATTAAAAGTAAATGAAACTGTTCCAAATGACACATTATTTCTTTCAACAAATTTAAGAGCTACACTGTACTCAGATGAAGGAGGAGTAGACACAGTTCTATCAGAAGAATGAAGACTCCCTGTACTTACTATCAAGGATTGGCTAAAAAATAGTAGCTAAAAAATAACTGTCATGCACAGCTGTGTTTTCTTCCTAAGGGCACCAGAACCAGCTTGTTGACCTGAGGAAACTTGTCTCATATTATTGGGACCCATTTTTAATACTTAGAGAAGCCTTTGATAGCAAAGATTAGTCAAGTGCCAAAGGTAATAATCTCAGTGAACAAATTAAACTTGGAATTACATAATCATCTCAAAAACAAGTCATGAACTGAGACTTCTTCCCCCCTCAACTGGCAGTATTTTTTTAATGCATGCTGCCATCAATCTATCAAAAACATGTGATGCAGCAAATAGGAAACTCAGCTGAGACTGAAACTTCAAGGAGTAACTCCATATTGTGGAAGCTCCATTCCACTGATTGTTAAAAAGAAAGCTGGGCTTGCTCCTGCTCAGGATTATGAGTACTTGAAGACTTACAGAATGCATTTACATTTCTTGTAAACACATGGGCATATATAGAGTAAAAACTACTCTGAAAACTAGAAGAAAGACCAGAGAGTTAAGAGCTTTTATGTATGAAAGATGAAAATATTTACAGTGGCAAGTTGAGATTTTCTGTAGCATTATTTCCATTACTGTTTAAAGAATTTTTGACTACAGCATTCCAGTACAAGTAGTTGCTATTGACTATACAGTTTGATACAATTCAATAAAACAAAATAATAATATCATCAAAAGATTGTGGTCCTGAATCTTTCTATTTCACACCCAGTGTTTGGAACTTAAATGTTGTGGAACCACCTAGGCTTCCAGGGACTAGTCCAGAGACCCATCAGGAGATCGATGATAGGAATGTTGAGGTCATGATGTTTTTAATGTAGAGCTTAACTGATGTGAATTTGTACAACTCTGATGTTGACACTCCTGAAGTTCCCTAAATAAACACTATTTTACTGTGAGACTAAACATTTTTTCAAAAATCTTTAAAACAATCTCATAGTCAGTATAAGCCCCTTTTTTCCTAAGATTGTCAGCTTCTAAATTTTATTTTAAAAGGAAATGTAGCTTTCATCATATACTTCTCTGAAAGACAGGTTAGTGAGTCTCTTTGTATTATTTCCTTACTGAGATTTATTTCTACATATCCATTGTCTCAATTTTCCCTGAAAGACAGAAGATATCCATGGTAACTTCAGGTTTAAAACTAAAAATTGTAAACATCTCCAGGGAGGAAGAGCCTAATTTTAAGGCTATTTAAAAGTAAGAACAGTGCTGCTTGCAGTATTCCTGTGCTCTTTGAGTTGGCTAGTGGACTAGAGTCTACTGAAGTGCCCTGAAACTGATGGATATTTAAGAGATGCTGGAATCCCCAATGGGAAAGTTGCAAAATGGAAGTCCAGTCATTTTGAGTGCAAGAGATAGGGCCTGGATATTAGATCAATCCATATCGCCTGCATCCGGCTGTATGGGAAGGAAGTATGTGGGATTGGATAATCCATTGGAAAGTTTTGAAGGTACATACTCCTCTGGGATCCTGGTTTTAGTCTGTCAGTTGTTTACACAAGGAGAATCTAGTCTGTGTTGGATTGGGAAGCTGCTAGGTAGGGTGGCTACAACAAGGCCTGGGTTTCAGTGTGGCTCAGCCATTACCACAGACCTACCCGTGGAGTGGTCCACTGAAGCAGGTCACTAAAGCCTGCTGGGGAATGATCACATTCAGCACTGGCTCAGGGAGCTGGATCTAGGGACAACAAAAGGACTTGCTCTAGCAACAGCAGCCCAGCAAGCCCAGCAGTCCCTGTGTTTGGTCACCACAGCCAGGGCAGGAAAATAATTAAAACCTTTTCTTTCCACAGGAGTCCAAACTCCTTCTGCAGTCAGAGGAATGGAAGGGATGGGGACATGCTTTTCCTGGCTGGTAAAGAAAAAGCCAGACTGATGGATCAAGCTTCCTGGTATCACTGTTTTGGTGCCTGTTCAAGGTCTGAACAATGTTGGCACCTCCACCTCCTAATTTCAGGCATTATTTCATTCTGCAACGAGACAGTAAATAAGTACGACTAGTCCAGCCACTGTTATAAAAAGGATAGCATATACCCACTTCTTCAAACTAACAACAAAACCAAACCAGTCACTAATCACAGCTGGTGCTTCCATTGTGTACTAACATGATACTGACTTTAATGATAGTATTTTTCTTATATGGCCAATTTTCTGGTTTTCACTTGCCAGTCACAGAAAAATAGATTGGCTCTAAGAAGCTGGTTTAATTTCTTTCTATGAAAGCAGAGATGTCCTCTCCAGACCCCTCGTCCTTACTTATGAGAGAACAGAATATCAACAATTTACTAGTTAAATGAGACACCTCATTCTCAGATCTGTGCTATAATCACATCACTCTGCTTCTTTTAGCTCGTTCTTTTACATAACCAAAATAATACCCAAAACTGTAATATTTTATCCTCAATACATCAATGAAATAGAGAAGTATTGTTGTTTCAAAGATAAGAAAACTATGTAAGACACAAAGACTACATAGATAAATTAATGCATGAAGCAGGACTGGGACCATTCTCTGGTGCTGTGGCCAAATCCTGTGAAATAGGTCCTACATGTTGCTGAACTCTCTTCTTGCAAAATTTTAAAAAATATATTTGTCATACTGCCATTTGGGAACCATCCATAGCACTTCAAGTGGTAGCTGGGAAAATGGGCGCTGGTACAGGCAAAAATCATTCCAGAGGGTGCAGAGAACTAGTAGGCTATAAAGCACTTGTATAAATGACTAATCACCTGGATTTTCACTATAGATCGAGACAGGCATCAGTATAAATGAGTGAAGAGAGATGAGCATCTTCAGGAAAGTGACCCATCTCATCCTAAACCAGGCTATTCCAGAGGGTAGTTAATCTCACTGTCTCATTCTGTTGGCTATACAGGCAACCTACATAACTAATTTAGACAGCATGTGTAACAGCTGAACAGACTAAATTTAGTTACATGAATAGTCTCTGGACACACAGGAGATGTGCAGCAGTGTAAACCCAAACTTTGTTGTTTATCTGACTAATTAGCCTAAGTCTTAGTACTATACTGCATTTCACCCCAATTAGCTGCAGGAAGCACAATACAAAAACATATACTTGCCTATCAAAATGCTCAGTCCCCAGCTGTGTTTTGGTGATATCCAGTTCTGACTCTAACTGAGCTGCTCTGTTTCTGAGGTGAGTAAAATCTTGATTCTGCACAGCACTGTGAAGTCCATACAAGTTAATTAGATAGCAACTGTAATTCTCCAAGTATGTAGCCACATGCAATTATTCAAAAATTAAAAGGGCAGCTATACCATGCAAATGAGATTAAGAACATTTTTTAGAGCAAAATATAACACTATGAAGAAGAGTCTATTAGGGTTTAACTGAGAAATCTGAACTAAGTTTTTGGTATCTTCTGCTATTAATGCAGTCAAGGTATATTGGCCATTTGAAAATGCAGCTAGATATAAAATCACCTCTGTTTAAATACACTTGGAAAGAATGAGAAAAACTGCAATGATCTCCTGGCCATTTTCTCACAGATTATTTTCTACTAAAGCAAGCTGTTCCTTGAGAAACTGAATTTGAGAGTATTTCTCTTGCTTTGCTCTCTGTGACTGAAATTCATTCTCACAATTGGACACAAGCAAAGATTCCAGGTTTTCATAGATGCTTTTTCATTTCCCAGTTGTTTTCTCAGCAGCCCTGGTTGGTTTGACTCACACTTGCTCTGCAGATAAACAAAGATTTTAAAGTTTCAGGTGTATATCTATCAAGCTTACTGGCATTCTATTGGGGTGATCTTAAAAAAAAAAAAAAGATAAAAATAAAAAAGCAAGTCTGGTATCAATGACAAAATTTGTTTTCCAATCACTCCAAGATGGGTGATTAGTTTTATATTTTCCCAGTCAAAATCCTCTGTCAAATTTATAAAATCATCCAATGTATATATCTTAATATAAATATACTTGATACAAATGACAAAATGCTATGAAATATATGGATCAATGGATTCTGTTGACAGAATCATTAATGAAAAGGAAGGAACTCTCACATTTTGTTGAGACAAGAAGCTATTGATTAACCGTTTGCACACAGGAAATAACATGGTACTACAACTGTGGTATCAGCATCACCAGCAGAGTGAGATTACACTTATTTTACTTACAGGAGCATCAAGAATAAACTAGGGGGAAAGGTAAAATTAATAAAATCCAATCAAAGAGATTAAATATCTATATATCTTTGAGGAATCTAAAAAAGAATACCCAAAAAATCTAGTATATCCCACTGCAGACAGAATGATGGGCATACTTAACATATAGCTACACACATACATTAAAAATAAATCCAGAGACTGAGAATCAGGAAAATCAGTATTGGATCAGCTACAGAGACAAAGAAAACTGCCTGTTTTAATCTTAGCATAAGTAAACTGGATTATATTTTCCCTTCATCTTTTCATGTATGCATTATGGTCTGACTAACTGAGTCTGTTTGGGGTGCTGCAACACTTTTATCTGTATTTTACTCAAGTATAGTTTACATTAAGCAAAATAATGCTCAGCCAAAGGTCATGGGAAATCTGTGAACTGAGACATCTTAACAAACTCTCCACCTCTCCAGCACATTTCTCAGAAATTTCAGAAGATAACCATTTGTGTGTTCAAAGGAGGACGATACTGGAAGAACTCAGATCATAGGCCAACAGAAGGGGGGAAAAAAGAAAAAAGCAAAAAAAAAAGCATTTGTCATTTATCAAAACAAACATCTTTTTTTTTTTTCTTTTACCAAACTAAACTGAAAGGTTTCTTCATTCTGGAAGATCCCATTTTCTATGAACTGTCACTCAAAAATCTAGTTCCTTTGCAGAGAAACAGATTTGATAGTCTACATTTGTATTTCAGAAAAAAAGAATACTGAAAACTGTAGACAGAAGAAGATACAGGAAAATAAACAGTATTAGAAACATTGAAAGAACAGTATAATTCAGAATCAGATTTAGTTTCCACTTCTGAATATAAATACGCTGCAATCTAATAATGCAGATTCTGCACTGGAATACTATGTAAAGTAAGAGCCTTATCTGAAGGTTATACATGGCTAATGAAAGACTACTGGTTGAAAGATACAGAAAAATTAGTGAAAATTTCCCAACTTCTGACTTTCCTTCAACTCTCCAACTGCATTTCTGCAGTTTTCTCTCCCGAAACTGTTGCTGTTCTCCATAGTCCCAGCAATCCCCTTCACAGAAGGATCCAGGGAGGCTCAGCCATATTAGATCTCATAAAAGTTTCAGATAAATGTCATATGCTGGAAGTCTTCCCTATCAAAAGAATCATAGAGGATTTCACAAGGATACAAAAGACACCACACACATTTGGCTGGAATGCATAACCAACTGGCAAACAGCAGCTTTATCCACTGTGCTTCCAAAAGGCATCAAGGTTTAAAGAGACTGCTGGAAGCCTGTAAAGAACAAGAAAATATCTCTGCTGGAGCAGAGGATGGACAGGTTAGTAACAGAATCCTACTGAAAATACCTGAATAATCTGAGTGTGTATGAACAACTTTTCAAAGTTTATCCAAACTCAATTTTAAAAAATGCGTGTATCACACATTAATTTTGTAGTTTTTGTAAAAATCAAGCTCAACAAAAAATGATTCCTAAGGAAATTAGGAAAATATTAAAGATATTGATACTGCCTAAAATAGTCAATCATTTTAAAGTCCACGCCAAGTTTCATTGCTAATAAACAGCTCCAGCTATTCTGCTTACCTAGTGACTAGATGTAAAATCCAAGATATCTTTCTTGAAAACAACAGTAATTTTAAGCCCTGACTTTTGAGTGTTCATAGTAAATCCCTCCAAAGCAATGGTTTCCTTTTTAAAGAGTGTTCAACTCATAACCTTTGAGGAGTAAGCCCCTGAGAAATGCCAAATTAAACATTTAAAAAATTGAAAAAGTGATCATTCATGATCCTAAAGTATATTTGGATCCCTTAAGTATAACATTAACATAAACTTATTTTTCTACTATATTTCACATACCCTTTCTACCTTCTCTGCTGTGGAAATTAAATGCTAATTTAATAGTTCTTTGATTGCATCTAGTTTAATGCAAAGTTCTGGTGTAGATGTGACATTTGCAAGTACAGAGACTCTCTCCTAATGTATATTTCGAGGCCCTCCACCCATTTTCACAAGAGAGTTGCTTAAGGCAGAAATAGGAGACTTGTATGCTGCTTCTGTTGTTAAATGCTACAGTAAAGCAATATAAAACTCTACTAAAAAAAAAGAATTAAAACAGCTTCCAAAATCCTACAAAATATCTCTGTGTAATTGTGCCAAATTTTAAGAGGCTGCAGTAATTTATTCTACAGTAAACTTTAAAGTTATTTCTTTAAATAACTCCTGTATATAAAAACTAGAAGAGTTCTTGCTTCTGACAGCAAAATTAGCTTCTGGCATTTTAAACTCTATTCCTAGAATTCTACTCCTTTTGCAGAGTTAGTAAGGTTGAAAATTCTGCCATGGACTGCATTTTATTTTCAGATGAGATCCTCTTCTTTTAGCAATAAAATTTGGTTTTGTATGTAGATGATCTGTGAATGCTGAGATTCTGTCAGTCATATTTATACTGCTGTCACCTGTAAATTCAGGCATGACTAAGAGACAAGAGAGTCACATTTAAGTGGAATCCACAAGGCAGCAGCAGCAGGTCTGACTTAAAGCATTAAGAATTTTGTACATTTAAAATTGACATAACCTGGGTTTTCCCTTTTTGAAAAATGCCTGTACTTTGCCCAGTGATATTCCTGGTCAGCCACTTTCAACTCCTTAATTTTCAGTGGGTGGCAGAATGAGTGTGGGAGGTTAACAGCAATGTGAGGGGTAAGGCACTGTGACTTGCTTGAAGGATTTACTAGAAATGACATCCAAAGAGATTCTTTTATGGGAGCACATCACATTAATTCTAGCTCTGTCTCATTGAAAAAAAAAAAAAAAAGCACAAGGAACACAGAGCACTGCCGAGCACAATAAGATTTCTTAATACAAACTTCTGTGTTTTAGATATGAACTGGAATATGAAATTTGGAATTCTGACCCAGTATGGTGACATAGCGTTCATGAAGAGGCCTGTTTATTCCTATACTTAATAGAAGGCATGTGGGAAGGGATTAGAAGGATGAAATGTCTGCTGGTTTCAGGTTTGTTGGACAAACTAGAGCCATGTACCACTTTTATTATACCTTCAAGGAATGCCAAAATCTGCCACACCACCCTCCTGTGCTGTTTTGTTATTGCTGTATTCTCATCCACTTTCTGAACAGCAACAGTTTGGTTCCTCTAGAGTATCTAATGTTCTTGAATAGCCCTCAGCAGTTTATGTGATGTTCAGGAAGCAGAGATGGTCTGCAACAAAAATTAGAAAACCCTCAAACCATGTTTATACGCTCACAACGTATTTCCAAAGCCAAGCTATGCATTTTTCTTCAAGTTCTTCAGATTTTCTAGTGGGAGGAGGCTCTTTGGGACATCTAAAGCAGTGGAAAGAAGGCTAAGAAGCTCAAAGCAAGAAAAGCGGGGACAGAAACATGACAGGTGACAAAGTACTTGACACGATTCAGGTATGCTGTAGAGTTGTGTATGACTTTATGCCTTCAGTGATTCCAAACCAGGAGAGCATTTAATTTTTTTGTTTTCCTTGAATTTTTTTTTTTTTGAAGATTTTTTTCCCACGTGTGACTAGTGGAATTCTAATCATATTATTATATAAAGTAAAATGCATACAGTTCATGGTGGAAAATCTCCCTGAAATAGAAGTGGCATTAAGCATAATTTTAAAATATTACCAGACCATTTCAAGGGTGAACTATGGAAAGAATGATTTCAACTCACTCACTCCATCTGTGTTTCAAGGGACTCTATTTTCCCTGTCCAACTGTGGCTCTCAGACTGCTCTGATCAGTGCCAGTCTAACAGGAAAAGCCTGTTTCTGCTTCATGGCATTTTGCTTCCCAGCTTTCTCCGTGTTCTCGGGCTTTGTGGTAATTCTCCAAGAGCTCGCAGTTCTCTCTCCTAACACATAAACTTGTTTATTTAATAATTTACAGTAAGCTCCAAAAAATAGGGATATTTATAGATCTATGGATATGGTATTGGATATACTCTTTCCACTGAAAATTCTGCCATTTAGTGAAAACATTGAGAGACTTCTCAAGAACCAGAGTTTTGTTCAAGATGAGTACTTTTTAATGATCAATAGACATCTGTTAAGAATGGCTAGGTTAACATCAGACATACAAGGTATAGCAATATAATGCAGTAATATTTGTTTCTAATTTAATCCCATAAAGTAATAAAGACAAAAGAGTTCCAAGTCTCTATATTATTCCGTGTCTGATTTTTAAAGCTTAATAAACACATGTGTAATATATCATATATATATATGTAAACACAATGAAATATTCTACATTAATTTTGTACTGCAAAAACAGCCATGAAAAGGTATTCAAACTACTAAAACCAAACTAAGGGAATGCAAATAAGTTTTGGTTAGAAATTTTGGTTTTAGAAATTCTATGGAGATATCTAAAAATTTCATTTTCAGTTAAAACCCAGCACTTTTAATTTGTATACTCACTTTAGACTTCAGCACATGCTTCAGCCTGAAAACACCTCTGCTTGAATCCTGGGCTTTCAACTTCATATCATCAAACTCAGTTTGGTACTTTGCTAGTTTTTTATATAGTATCTATGAAGAAAGGTTTTCTCCATAAGGTTTAAGTATACTGCTTGTACCTTAAAAAAAAGAATTAGTGTGTATCTAAGGTCTATGGTTTTATTAACCAGTTCTTAAAGGGTATGTGAAATGTAAATTATGTGTATTTTTATAAATCAAATTTTTCATTTGTGGAAAATATTTTTTTAAATTATAAATAAATCTTCTTAGAAAGAAGAAAAATGTCTGTAAAGGAATCTAGCAGTTAAAAAGAAAAAAAACAGATGGTTTATTTAGCAGATAGATTGTCATAAAAAACCAGCCTGTCTCATTTAACAAGCAGAGCTCAATCAGTTCCATCTCTTTTTACATTACAGTTTTTAAAAGCCTGTATTTTTAAAATTAGAAGACAGATAAAAAATAAATAATTTAATTATTACAGAATTGCTTACCTGATAATTAATCAAGTGGTTATCTCCCAGTCAGGAGAAATAAAGCCACAAGTATTAGGAGAAGAGACACAGAACTTCTGAGAATTATTGCTTGAGAAAGTGAACAGAAGAAGGAAAAAGAACTGCAGAAAGGCTGTCTTGAACTGCACAGTTCAGAAATTTCTTCTGTGCAAAATTACTAGGAGAACTCAGCTGCAAGAACTGGGGGAAGGTGTGGTAGTGTGGGGAAGGTTCTATGGAGAAACCCCTATTCCTGTTGCAAAAAGGCTGTGAGTTATTGAGAAAGGTGTTCTGGAAATTTTCCAGTAAACCCAAGCAAAGAAATGATAATACTTTAAATACTTGGAGTATCACCTCAATTAATGGAAGGGCCTAGAGGAACCAATACATATTCTAGAGGCAATTCTACTAAAAAGTACTTCATCCTATGAGACGAAGATTTTTTGTTTCCAACTGCTTCTACAAGCATCCAGGTATTGCAAAAAAAAAAAGAAAACCACAACTGTGAAGCTTTCAAAAGTAGCTGGGAGCAACAGGAAGCTGCATTTTGCACCAGCTGACATGATCCTTATAAACTTTGATTCCAAGAGAAGGTGAAGAAGTGATTCCCTGGTGAACCCTGGTGATTCCCTGGTGAACCTCAAAGCCACTACCAACCTCACCTTTTCTAGGAGGGCGCTTATGAGAAAAATTAGTATGTTTGGGAGAAAAGTTATTTAGAATGCAAGTGGTATCACCTAAGAATTAAGCATCTGATCTAAAGCCATTATCTATACTACCTCTATAATGAAGGGAGAGAGGTAAAATTAATCACTTTAAAAACTGGGGTGGGATGAATCTCCCGGAGGACTTTTCTTCACTTAAAAGGGATCCTTAATGACTTAAAAGTTCTATACACCTGACATCAGGTACAGTTAATTTGCTCCTTTAAAATTGAGTAGCCCTTCTAGAGGAAGAGAAAGTCAAGTGAGCAGTAGAGTAAGCGCACAGATCAAGTACCAGAAAACCTAAATGAAGGCAAGAAGCTGAAGAAAAAGAAGAAAACCCACATCATCCACAGAAGTGATGAACTCCTACAGGTACTAAGCTATATTTCTAGCTGCCTGGAAAACATATCAGTGCAGGAATATTGTGTGTGCATGAGATGACAATTGAAATATTTTAACTACTTTCACCAGGAACTGCACAGAGAGAAATAACACAGTAGATAATGTAAGGCTGTATTACAACCCACTATTTCAAGTATGTTTTATCCAAGAGCAGCTCTTGAAGAAACATAAATACAATACTTTTAATAAAGTTTAGAACCTCATTAAAACGTGTACTGTGTTGAATTATTGGCAAGTCAAAGTCATAAGCTTTTAAGTACTCTAGGCCAGTCACAGCACACTATAAGAAATACTTGCTGCTTCTTTATAGTACTTTTCCATGTAAGTGATAATTATAGCTGCCTTGTTGTTTTTACTTCAAGATCAGGGGAAAAACCCACTATATCCTTAGATGTAGATATATCCTAGTTTCAGAACTAGTAACTAAGAAGCTTCATTGTATAGATTGAAATCACACTGGGCAATAAACCTTACGATTAAAAGAACATATTTCAGATGTTTCTTCAATGACAAGCACGGCAATACTATTTAGTATCCCACATCTTTAACATCACAGGATGCCAAGGAAGAAGTGAGGCTAACTTTTATGACAAACAAAAATTTTTTTTATTAATTTTCTCCACTTCAGGAGAGTACGTAGTGTCTTCTCTCTCTGTAAGTATAATTGATACAAAATACCTAAACTGGGATGATCCGCACAGGTCAAACCTACTGCTGGTGGAGTCAACATGAGTTTTTATTGTTGCATTTAAACTGGAGCAGAAGTAGACCAGCATGCAGCACTGCTGTAGGTACCAATACAGGATAGGTATGATAACCCAACACATCCTTTCCCTGTTTACCTTTTTTGACTATTTGAATATTAGAACATACTTTAATTGCCAGGCTTTCCTGAAAAGTAGCAATCCTCTCTCTTCCTTCTTCCACACAGTCTTGCAAAGATGACTTCTCCATATTAAGTTGTGCAATTGTTTCTTTCAAAGTAGAGATCTCCTCTTGTTGTACAAGACTTTACCTCGAAAAGTTATCTGAATGCAATCAGAAGCACCTCAGTTTTTATTAATTCAAGCCATTTGAAATTAACATTCTTTGAATACACTTCTAAAGCATGAAAGAACAAGGCAAAAGCTGCCCTTCAAGAAAGCACTGAAGCATGCACTTTTTAAAAATATAATAATCTATAAATTGTATTTATAGAACTGGATTCTTCTTTAGATCGGGGCATTGAATTACATGGCTCAGAACAAATCTGTTTTTCAAGAGCAAATATTTAGATCATTAAAAATAACTTTCTTCGGTATTATAACAAAAGTTTAAACAGAATTACTATAGACAGAAGCAACATGTAGACTGCAGCATGTAATTATAGAGTTCTCTATAGTATAGAAAACATAATAGAAATGTTTTTCTGATATTACCAAGGAGGTAATAAACTGGGAGGAGTGGCTGATACACCAGAGGGTCGTGCTGCCATGCAGAGGGACCCTCACCAGGTGCAGAATGGGCTGAGAACAACCTCATGAAGGTCAATAAAGAGAATTCCTGAACCTAGGGAGGAACAACCCCCAGCACCAGTACACATTGGGGGCCACCCCGCTGGAGAGCGGCTTGGCAGGAAAGCTGGGGGTCCTGATGGGCATCATGTTGAGCATGAGCCACCAATGTGCCCTTGCTGTACAGAAGGCAAGCAGTATCTTGCTCTGCCTTAGGGAAAGTATCACAACTCCACAGCTGTAGTTTTGGAAGAATGTATTCCTTGGCATTACAGGAATAATAATCCTTGTATCCATCTCCTTTACTCCCATAATATAAAAAAGGTGCAACAGACAGTACAGGATATATACTGCAATACACTATAAAGCATGTTTTCCTGATTTCCACCAAGAGTGTTTTATGGTGCTGAGAAGTGCTACCACTGCCTTAGTGAAACACAAATATAACTGATATGCTCAGACACTGCACACTGGTACCAGCACACGCTGTTCAGCATGTGTTGTCACTGCAACTTACACTTGCCAGAGCTCTGTCACATAATTTTAAAATGCAAAAACCTTTCAATAATGAAAGAAAACGAGTTTTGCATTCAAAATGTTAAAACTTTCAGAAGTATATGTATTTGCATTCAATGCCTTTTCTTTTAACCCATAAAAAAAAAAGATGACTGCAGAATATGAAAATTAGCCTATTGAATTTTATTATAAAAATTGGATCTGTCACTCACCAGTTTTTTCATCTAAATGCATCATTTTCTCTTGGTTAAGTTGCATTTCAAGTTTTTTCTTCACAAGGCTTCCCTGAATCTCTGAAAGACTCAGTTCTGTCATTTCATTCAATAAACTGAAAAGCAGAAGCATTAAGCAGGAGAATTCAGACACTGATATATTAATTTTTTTTCCTTTAGAAAGGTCACTACAATTGCAAAAGATAGGAAAAAATGAGATTTTTCTGTCTATTTTAGACTGTTCAGGATATTTTATTAATGTTAACCTTAATCTCAGTATATTAAATTCTGAATAATCATGAAAAGTATTACAGAAAAGTAAGAACTCTTTGCAACAGGTGATTATTAAAAAGTCACAAAAATAATTAAAATAAAAATCATCCCCTGGGACATCCATAGGAATGCCTGACCAGTTTCAAGTTATAACCAAGTTATCTGTTCAAATGTAGTAATATTAATGATTCTCACACTGTTCAAGAAACTGAAAAGAATTATCAGTTTGGTTTGGAGGTGTAAAGAAGAAGATCTTTCAGTAGCAGCAACTAGTTTTCACCAATTCAACAGTGCTCATAAATGTGACAATTTATTATAAAGCAGCACTCACTGACATATGCTTTATTCCCTAAAGGCTTTGATTGAGTCTAGTCCTACTCTGACATGGCTGGGTACTCCAGTTGAGCAGCAGACCATAAGCCCTATGCAAAGATTCAGTTTTATTTCCTCTCATGAAAAGGCTCCAAGACTAAGAAATTGATCTTTAAAACTAATGACACAACACTTACTAGTTTATGCATGTTTGCCTATTTTTATTTAAAAAGAAAAGAAAAGAAAAGAAAATTATTCATATGCTATTTACCAAAACCCATCAATCCCTGGAGTTTCTAATAGAAAGCTCCTAAGTCTAATTTAAGTGAATTTTACTTTTTCACTGAAGATGGTTTCCACCACATCATCATATCAATAAGACAAGAACATTTACATATAAATAAGCAATGAGGAAAACAATTTCATTCCAAAATGAAGGATGGCTCATAAGCAGCTTTCGGCTCATAAGCAGCTTTTGTAAATTCCTTTCCCTTTGAGCCATACAACAGTTACAAAAACCAGTGAACATAGGCTGATGTTACTAGTCAAATTAAAGCAATTACACACTTTTACTTACCTAACTCAGCTCAGTTTCAGAATCCAGTACTTTCCTTGTCAATCTTTGCATCTCAGTTTCCAGAGAAATCAATGGTGTCTTTCATTAGTGTCACTTTGGACATCTGTTCTAACTGTTCACTATCTAGCTATATATATAATCAAACATTAACAGCTGAGGCTAAAAAAGAGCTGTTTTATAGAATTTATTTCAATTTTTACTCTGTGTTTAGCACAAATCTTTTGTCAAAGAAGAAATGTCCAAGCATCTCGCTTACTCAAGGCCTGACTCAGTTTACTGAAGATAGTTGGCAAAGACCTGAAATGTGACTCTCACTTCTTTTGAAGGTAAATCAATTTCCCATCTTTTAGATCTCTGGGAATATTTTCATTTATTGATGTAAATTTTTGGTTGGTAATTATGCCCAAAGGCAAAAATGTTTGTCATTAATCAACATTAAAAGTTTTCAGTGCTAAGTAACATAAAAGAAAACATTATTATGAGTGTATGAAAGGAGAAATCATGGTTTGGGACACAACATGACCAGTAATGGCTTTAGGCCTCTATTAATTTACACAACTATGCCAATAACCGGGTAATCACTGTAAAACACTTGCATAAAGCGAGTAACCAAGCTACCAACATGAGGCCTTCAGGTCTGTAGCTAAAACAAAGAACAGATCCAAAGCCTCTTGCTCAGACTCCAGCAAAGCTGGTTTGAAATCTTCAGTCTAAAGAAACCTCTATCTTTTTATTAAAATGCTTACACTTAACATTCAAAGGACTGTCCTTTCTAAATTATTCAAAACACATCTTTTAAGGTGCAAAATTTCTCACCTCATCCCTCTCCTCCTTTACCAAATTTTTCAGTACTAATTTCTGTGTTACTATAATCAAAGGTCAGGCCTCTAAAGAGCAAGTCAGTAAGCCTCTGGTATACAGTAGCTTTTTCAATACTAGTGCCATAAATTTTATGTTGATCTATCGTCCTCAAAGGGTACCAAAAGAACTGAAGAAATAAGACCATGTACCTAAAACAGGGCTCCCAATACTTACTACATGTCATATGTAGGTGTGTGATTAAAGTTAATTTACTACTCAGAGCTATTTCAGCCTACAGTGTATTCTTCATATCAGATGCACTCCGTTTAATATTATAAACTGTGGTATTATATTTATAAGCTTGGCAGGATTTTAGAAGGCTGAGGTGGAAAAAGAAGATAAACCAGAATTTCTAACCATAAGACCTAGAAGAAAGACGTACTGCAGAAATCAATGTTAATTTATTTAAAAATCAAGTTCTACCAAGACTGTAAGTAAATTTAAGATTTATATTCATTTTATTAATGTTTTCATTTTCTATTTTAGTGCCAGTTGTTAGCAAACAATAGCACACACAAGTAACTTAAACCATATAAAATATGACTTGCCAGAACAGTGCAATTACATTTAGCTTTGAAGCATCAGGTCTTTGTAATACACAGTCATAAGATAATTCACATTTGAATAGACTCTAGGTCTCTAGTCTAAACCCCTGCTCAAAGCAAGCCCCTGCCTAAAGAGGGCCAGCTCTGAGGTCAGGCTGCTCAGGGCTTTGTCCAGTCCAGTCCTGAAAATCTCCAAGGCTGGGGACTGCTCAACTGCCCTCATGAGAAGCAAGTATTTCCTTGTATTCAGCCTGAACCCTTCTGGTTTCAATGGCTGCCCATTGTTGCTCATCTTTCCACCAAGCACTGCAGTAAAAAGCCTGTTTATTACTTCTTCATGTCATACCTACTGGCAGGTAGGACTTATTTCCCTCTTAAGCCACTTCTACTCCAGGTGGAACAAGCCTATCCTCACCTGGATACAAGATCACTGCAGGTAACAGTGTCGAAAGTTCGGTACAGTCTTAAAATCACAGAATCACAGAATGGCTTTAGTTGGAAGGGACTTGCTCCACACCCCCTGCAATGGGCAGGGACACATTCCAAAACATCAGGTTGCTGAGTGCTCCATCCAGTCTGGTCTTGAACACTTCCAGAGATGGGGCATTCACAACTTCTCTGGGCAACCTGTTCCACAGCCTCATCACCCTCACAGTCACAAATTTCTAACTTGTATCTAATTAAACCTGTCATCTTCCAGTTTAAAACTATTCCTCCTCGCCCTGTCACTACATGCTCTTGTGAGAACTCCCTCCCCAGTTCTCTTGCTGGTCACCTTTAGGTACTGGAAGGTGCCAAAACATGTTCCTGAAGTCTTCTCTTCTCCAGGCTGAACAATCCAAACTCTCTCAGCCTGTCTTTGTAGGAGAGGTGATCCAGCCCATTCTGATCATCTTCATGGCCTCCTCTGGACTTACTCCAACAGGTCAATGTCATTATTGTGTTGGAGACCCCACAGCTGGACACAGTCCTCCAGGTGGTGCCTTACCAGAGCAGAGTAGAGGGGAAAGAGTCTTGGTAAATAACATCCACTGCTTCTCAGCCTGTTGTCTTCTGATAGCAGTCAGGTTGGTCCTGCANGGACACATTCCAAAACATCAGGTTGCTGAGGGCTCTATCCAGTCTGGTCTTGAACACTTCCAGAGATGGGGCATTCACAACTTCTCTGGGCAACCTGTTCCACAGCCTCATCACCCTCACAGTCACAAATTTCTAACTTGTATCTAATTAAACCTGTCATCTTCCAGTTTAAAACTATTCCTCCTCGCCCTGTCACTACATGCTCTTGTGAGAACTCCCTCCCCAGTTCTCTTGCTGGTCACCTTTAGGTACTGGAAGGTGCCAAAACATGTTCCTGAAGTCTTCTCTTCTCCAGGCTGAACAATCCAAACTCTCTCAGCCTGTCTTTGTAGGAGAGGTGATCCAGCCCATTCTGATCATCTTCATGGCCTCCTCTGGACTTACTCCAACAGGTCAATGTCATTATTGTGTTGGAGACCCCACAGCTGGACACAGTCCTCCAGGTGGTGCCTTACCAGAGCAGAGTAGAGGGGAAAGAGTCTTGGTAAATAACATCCACTGCTTCTCAGCCTGTTGTCTTCTGATAGCAGTCAGGTTGGTCCTGCAGGATTACCCATGAACATCACCTATATTATATTTACAATTCCATAAATAATTATTTTCCCTTACATTGTGAATAGTAGTTTCAAGCTCTTCAATTCTCTGTTCCAAATAAGCCTTTTCATTAAACACAGTTTCTTGGGAAATCTGTATCAAATAACAGCAGCAACAAAATCACATATAGATCAAGTCTAAACTCAGCACAGACTTGTAAAGCAATTAATTCTCAGGACCAGAAATTACACTGCTAAGTAGTTTTCATGTTTAAATAACCTGGGGGGTGGGGCTGAGGTGGGATGGGACAGAATCAAACCTGTAACTGCTCCCTGACGCTATCATGTTCTGTAGGTATCCTGTGGCAATCTGACAGTGCTGTATCCCTTTCTATCTCCTTGTGTCTTAGTACAGCTTGAGCTGTCACAGGAGTGATGCTTTTAGGAGTCCTGGGGCATTTTATAACTTCCTGACAAAGCTGGGAAATCTCCTTCTGTGCCTGTTTTTAAAAGCAGTAGAATAACAGAAACATGGAAGAGATATCAATATATTACTGGGTCCTGTGGCTGGTAATGTAGAGCATCCCAGAAACTGTGTAATATTGAAAATGAAGTAATCATTTGTGCACAAATCCTTTGATTCAGGAAAGCATTTTTAACTCAAGACTGCACTTACAAACTCGTATTGAACTGACAGATTCAAATCACAGAATTTCCATAACTTTTTAAAAATATTTTTTAAACAAATACTTTGCATTGTTTCTTTCATACGAAGCCAAAAAATTTTTTTCTTGCACATTACCTTGTTATTTCAATTAATCACACAAATATAAATAAAATTATGTTCATAAAGATTGAGAATTTTGTCTCTCTCAGCTGTTAAAACTTTTAAGTTACCCTGAATTTCTGCCACAACATTCATCTATTTTCCATGTTGACTGAAGTTCTTTACATTCTCTCAATATTTTCAAGAATTCTGAATCAGAAAACACTCCCTTAAAGAATATGGTGATATATTGTTGAAGTAGAGAAACAAAACTTGAAACACTTTATTATTATTTCTGGTTTTAAAACTCCTATTATTGGCCCATTCCCATCTTATGCATCCTTCTATTTACAATCAACTAGTTTTTCTTCCTGGTAGTTGTAGCTTTAGTAGTTTAACATGAGATATATTCTTAAAAATACATTCCTCCTCTTCCAAAGTGATTTCCCAAGCTCACTTGGATGGATGATTTTTTTTTTTAATGCTGCCACAAGTAGAGGTTCACTTAGGACTTGAGAATGTGTTTCTTAATACCTTCAACAAAATCTCAGTCTCACATTTATAGCAGTCTCTCTCCTTTTCCAGTGACTTAATAAAGGCATCAAGTCTTGAAGGTGATTCCCTTGCTTTATTTCATATTCTGTTTGTAACATAACCTGCATTAGCATAAATGAGAGAATGCATGCACTGAAATAAAACTTTTGTAATTATTGATACTTCAATGTAAAATGGATAAATATACTCTTCAAAATAAAGATTAAGCAGATATCTAATTAAAATTGATATCCATATAATACTTTAACTTCTGGATGTCTGTATTTTCTGTTTTTTGTTATATTGCAAATATCCCTGAATGTCCTTCTAATATGGATCTAACAAGAAAGAAAGGGACATAGAAGCTAAATGTTAATTAACTTGAAATATATCTGTTCAAAACTAAGGGTAGATTTGCACTGGAATATCTAATGAATTTTTAAATATGGTAGAAAGTAGGCCACTATGTTTAAGGTCCACGAAAACTGAATTTTTGCAATGGAAATAAAGTAATGTGCAAGTAAGTATTGTTGAAATCTAGAAAGTCATGTAAGAGCCTAAAACAGATTCTGAAGATAAACTGCAATTCTGAAATTCAAAATTGCACATCCAATCCCACTTGTTTAAGAGTAAACTAATGTAATTTTGAGTCACTACAAAGAGTAATTTCTACAAAGTGATTCCTACAATCGATTTTGGCATTCATACTAAAATTAATCATGTCCTAGGTGTACATCTCATGATAAAGACAGCCTAGATATCTATTACAATCATCATCACTGCTGACATATCAATTAGATTAGGTGAATCCCATCCTAATATGCTGTTCTCTCTCAAAGAGGCACTCTCAAGTTCTGCACTTATATGCATTTCCCTAGTCCTAGGGAAAAATTGCCAAGCAACTGGCACCTTCAGTACCTCACTGAGCATTGAGGTCTGAAATGTACACACAGAATTTACACACAGTATTTGCTCACTCACAATACTACTTTTACCAACTAGTGAAAGAGCAGTTTTTGGAAAACATGATAACATTTATATACCCTAAAATATATATTTATACTACACTTGCCATATAGTGGTAAGAATTAACTGCTGTGACACATTTCACCACTGATTTGTAAAGAAATATGGAAGACCCAGGGAAATACAGGCCAGTAACTCTTGCCTTGGTACCTGTCAAGATCGTGGAGCAGACCCCCCTGGAAACTATCCTATGGCACATGGAAAATAACAAGGTAATTAGTGGCAGTCAACATGATTTCCCCATGGCAAATCATGCCTGACAAATTTCGTGGCCTTCTACAAGGGGGTTACAGCAGTGGTGTAAAGTAAGTGGTGAGGAAAAAGCAACTGCTATCATCTACCTGGGCTTGTGCAAGGCATTTGACACTACCCTGCACAATGTGCTTGTTTCTTAGCAGCAGAAACACTGACTTCACAGATGGACCATTCTGTGGATATAGAATTAGATGGATGGTTGCATTCAAACTGGCCAATGACTCCATGTCCAGGTGGAGACCAGTGGTGCTCTTGAGGGGCTGATATTGGGCTGCTGCTGTTTAACATCTGTCAGTGACAAGCTGGGAAGAGAATGGATGGAGAGCAGCCCTAGGGAGAATGACTTAGGGGTGCTGGTGGACAAGAAGTTCAACATGAGCTGGCGATGTGGCCTTGCAGACCAGAAGGCCAGGTTTCCCAGACATCCTGGCCTGCAGGAAAAGAGGCATGCCCAGCAGGGCGAAGGAGGTGATGCTTCCTCTCTACTCTGCCCTCATGAGACCCCACCTGGAGTGCTGCATCCAGCTCTGGAGCCCCCAGCTCAAGAAAGACACGGATCTGTTGGAGCAAGTCCAGAGGAGGGCCACTAAGCTGATCAGAGGGCTGGAGCACCTCTCCTGTGAAGACAGACTGAGAGAGCTGGGGTTGTTCAGCCTGGAGAAGAAAAGGCTCCACAGAGACTCCAGTACCTAAATGGAGCTTACAAGAAGGCTGGAGAGGGACTTTTCACAAGGGAATGCAGTGATAGGGCAAGGAGGAATGACCATAAGCTGAAGGAGGGAAGGTTTAAATTAGATAATAGGGAGGAATTGTATATTTTCAAGAAGAATTCATTTCTTCAGAGGGTAATGAGGCACTGGAAGAGATTACCTAAAAAGGCTGTGGAGTCTCCACATCTGGAGGTGTTCAACATTAGGCTGGATGGAGCTCTGAGCAACCTGGTCTAGTGGAAGGTGTCCTTGTCTAGGAAAGGGGAGTTGGAAATAGGTGGTCTTTAGGGTTCCTTCCAACCCAAACTATTCTATGATTCCGATTTCCTTGAGCCAGGAGTTCTGCAAGACAGAAGCCAAGCAGCTGTGATGGACATACCGACTTCTGGCTCAGTACCAGCACAACAGCTTACCTAAATAGCTTTCTAGCAAGCATGCCATCTCTGCACTTCTATTTTCTTTACTCTTGCTTTCCAAGATGATCATAATATCTGTTGTCCCTACAGGTGTATATGATTGAAATTCTATAGGCAAAACAAAATGAGAGGTTAGAAATATTCCTAAAAATAATTTTTAAAAAGATACATTGTAAAATCTTGTACAAAATTATCAGTAAACCTCTCTTCCCATTAATGGTGATATAAATATTTATGACCACTGCTTTCATAGAAATGTTAATTATTTCTCTACTTGGTTTCATCTTGGGAGGTTTTTGAATAACTCTTACCTATGAAAATACAACTTTCTGTATCAGGCTTATAATGTAGAGCACAGTTTCTCAATAAACATTACTAAAGTCAAGGAAAGGTGCTCATATTTCTTCCTGGTTTTAAGTACAAATGAATACTGAGTGACCGGTAACTGCTACATCATTTTGAAGAGCTTTTCTGTTGGGGGAGGGAGTTAAGCCAAGCTTCTCCTCAAGTGACACAGCACTCTTTCCACACCTTGACAGATAAAGAGATTACTTCCTCAAATAACAGGTAAATTCATCATAGTTATTTGGGGATAGAAACAGGAGGATGGACCATAAATTGGCGCACTCAGACACATGCAGTACCACCACCCATTGTTGTTTTGAGTGAAATTCTTTTAAAATTCTTTTAAAGCACCTTTAACCCAAACCTCCTGGGCCCACACATGGAGCATAGGCCTTGCCTGTGATTAATGCAAAAGCCTCAGCAAAAGGCAGGGAAAGGCAGCATGAGCAATGCTTACAGGTCAGAAGATTTCAGAGACAAAGCCAAACCAAGTCTTGTCAGTCCAGCCCCAGGAGAGAGATGGGTATTCTGAAACTGCCATGGCTGATCAGGCAGGACTGACAGTGAACTCAGGGAGCTCAGCTGAACACCTCTACTCTAATTAAGTTCATCTCTTCCAGAAACTAATATCCAAGGAGACACTTTTACAGATGAAAACTCCAGCAATTGCCACACAATCTCTCAGGCCTGACAAGAACAAAGTAAGTGTTAGATAAGACTGGCTTAATCTTGCAAAAATAGCTTCCTTTAATTAAACCTTATCTTCTATCCAAAACCCATCTAATTTATGTGTCTATTTGTAAGACTATGCGCCAGTTGTATCATCCAGAATAAATATTACTCTTTGCACTACATATTCCTTGACAGTGTCAAACATTAGCTTCACACACATGATAAACTCCAGTCTGAACTCACTCCTGATTTTTTATGCCAGGACTAACATATTGCTGGTTTACAAACATTGTGAAGTTAAAACATCAGAGTATTATGAGGCTAATTAAGCTTTTCTTTATTCTACCAACAAAATAATCTCAGAGAAATTACTTCTTATGTTTTCTTATATCCCAAGATAGTCTCTGGCTGCACGTATCTTCTTCTTGGAATAGCACAGACAGGGACAAGAAGACTGGTGCCTTTGAAGAAAGTGATGCAAGAAAAGGGTAAGGAGACCGTGTGAACCCTGTGACTCCTATTGCCTGCTCATGGCAAGGATATAAACAGTCTTTGTAAAAGGCTGCTTTAGGTAGTCCCAAAGTCAAGCTGAGAAACCAGACAAAATGTCCTCTCTTCCCTGCTAGCCACTAGCACAGGTTTTATATTCTGGAGACAGTGCAGGGTGAGTAACGGGGTTTTTTGGCAAGCAGCCACTATTAACCACTCACGGATACAGCTCGCCTTTCCAGACATTAGGAGTGAATAACACCTCTGAAATACAATCCCCACCTAAAGCCAGAAAAGAAATTGGAAGATTTTAACTTCCAGAATCACAGCTAGAGAAACAAGTCTTTTTCTTTTCCCTTTCCCCATCCTGGATTTCTTGTAAATCTTACTTTCAGATTTTGGCATGGTGAAGTAGAGACTCTGTATTATCATGTTTATTTCCATAAGAGATGTGAAAAGGGTATTTCATGTCTTCACAACTTTAACAAAATTATTCTTAATGAAAATTCATTTTAGGAGTGAAATTATACATTTCTAATTGGTTTTGTTCTGGTATGTCTAAGGTATCCTCCAAGGGACATATGGTGAGTTATTTTTTATATCTTAATGCTGGTTAATGTTGTGCAGAGCAGTTGCACTGCTTTTTAAATATCAAACAATGCTTTGTTAATCAAAAAAAAAAAAAATTAAGAAGAAAAGAAAAATTGAATTCATATACAGGATTGTTTTCAAAAGTAAAAATAATAATTGGTGTATTTTACAGATATGTGATTTATGCAATAGTAGTTGGGACATAAAAAATTTTAAATGTCCCATCTAGAAAAGAGATAAATAAATCATGGTGTGCATTTACAAATTCATACTTTTTGCTTATCATCAGAATATTTCTAATTATCTTGCTGGAATTGTCTTTAACAATAGGAAGACATTAATTGTTGCATGTGTATTTCATCCTTCAGCTTATCAGAAACAGACCCGTGACATCTTTATCTGTCCACCTAGTACTCTGCACACTTTACATTTTTTAGCAAATTATGGTTCTAAATATGAAAACAGTTTTTGACTAGAAAAACACAGACTGCAACAGCTCAGAGTAGGTTTTTAGGGACACCCCGTGGCAAAATGACACACTGCAAATGTTCAAGAATCAAGTGCCAAAATGGAGACAAGTGGTCCCACATTTTTCTGGGGTTTTAGTTACATCAGTTATCTCACAAGATGCATTTCCATACTTCTGACCAGTGCTAGAATGCATGGGTTTGCATTTGCATTTTGTCAACTGCCTTCAACATTGATTTCCAGCACATTTTTATGGACAAAGTCCACATGCTTTTTACCTTTTTTTACCTGTGTATTACAGAATAGTTCACCCCAGTGAAAAATTATTACCAGTCTAATTCAGCAAAAAGTTATGTCCATTTCAAATTGCTTAAAAACATTCCTTTTTTTTTTTTTTTTAATGTGACAGTACAACATTAAAGGTGCTGGCACACACATCATAACAAGCTCCTTTTAGAGTCTGTTTCTCTCACTAATCACCACCAGCACACATGTTGTGATGGTTTCTTACTTTTTACTTGCCCTACTACATCCACACAGTTCTTTTAAGGCAGAAAGGAAGACAAAGGCATGTAATGTACCTTTTAGAAATACACATCCATGAACAAGAGAAATACAGCACATATTTGCCCATAGGGATACTACTGTGGATAAAAAACTTCAGCTAGCACTGAACATTGTCCCATGGTGCAAGCTTAAGCCCAGACAACAGCTTTTGAAAAAGAATTATAGCTAAGGTCTTTAAGAATGGCTTAAATGCAAATCTGAAGACAATCTGCTGCCAGCAATACGTCTAGTCTTTGATCACTTTCCAGCTTGTTAATGAATTATGCTATCAACATGTAGCTTCTATATCTTGAGCACCACAGAGAGTGTATTTCACAAGTCTCTGTGCATTTGCGTTAACTCTGTCTCCTTGTGAGCTCATAAAAGCTTCTAGCATCCAGAATATCCTGCAGAGAGGAAATGCACATTTGGGACTTGCAAGAAAAATGATCCATTTTATGCATTGTGCACTGTACTATTGTTGCCCTGTATATATTGTGGGCAATGCCCAAAAGTATCTGAAGCGGTGTGAAGAGGATGAAGTCAGGCTCTGAAGTCAGGAGGTGCCAAACAGTAGGATCAGAAGCAATAGCCAGAAATTGATGCACAGGAAATTCTACCTGCACGTTAGGAAGACCTTTACTGTGCAGGTGACCGAGCGCTGAACAGACTGCCCTGAGAGGGTGTGGGGTTTCCCTTACTGGGGATATTCAAGAACCGTCTGGACACAGTCCTGTGCCATGTGCTCTGGGATGACCCTGCCTGAGCAAGAGGTTGGACCAGACGACCCACTGTGGTCCCTTCCAACCCGACCGGCTCTGTGATTCTGTGACCTGGTCATTCTCGCTGTTCCCAGCTCCCTCCCCCGCCCAGTGCCGTGACTGCGCTGCAACAGCGGGACCCCGGCACCCACCGAGCACCAGGCCGCGCTCGCAGCCCGCCGCCCTCAGCCCGCCCCGGCCGCACGGAGGACGCAGTGCCCGCCCCCAGCACCTCTCACCCGGGAAGCGGAAGGCGCTCCCGAGGCCGCCGGCTCCAAGGAGCCCACCGGGACACGGACGGGCGCCGGGACCGCTCCGCTCCCCGCCGTGAGTAGCGCAGGGCGCCCAACGGGGCTGTGCGGGCGGAGACGCGGCGTCGCGGGCTGAGGGGACGCCGAGCCAGGAACCCCATGGAAAAGAAGGCAGAAAACCTTAACAAAGCTGGTGAAGTGAAACCGCATTAGCAAGGCTGCGTTGCGTGAGGGGAAAATACACATTCCGTTTCTTCCTTTGGTCTTTCAGGCACCAGGGACTGCGAGGAGCAGCTGCTCTGACACCCCCGGCTGTGCTGTGAGGCTCCCGCCACGGTCTGAGCGGCATCCCCGGAGGAGCTCCGTGCCTGGGAACGCGCGTGCTGCTGTGGGAAGAGCATGACTGTCTCATGGCCGCCACTGGCATTTCGGTTCTGTCACAGGAACCGGCTGCGCTCCTGCCGCATGCAGCATTAGCAGAGCGGGCATTCCTTCCATCCGCTATCCGGTTATTAAAAACATGGTACTCCTGTCGTTAAAAAACTGCCTGTGGCTGTCCTGCGTCCTCAGGACTCCAAAAGCTTGCTTCTGGAGCACAGCTAATGGAGGTCTCATTATCCAGTCTGTTTCTAATGATGTTTACCAAAATCTAGCTGTGGAAGACTGGATCCATGACCACATGGATTTAGAGAAGCAACAGGTCCTTTTCCTTTGGAGAAATTCCCCTGCCGTGGTAATAGGTAGACATCAGAATCCCTGGCAGGAATGCAACCTCAGGTTATTGAGGCAAAAAAATATAAAACTAGCCAGGAGAAGAAGTGGAGGAGGGACAGTTTACCATGACTTAGGTAATATCAATTTAACTTTCTTCACAACCAGAAAAAAATATGAACGAATGGAAAACCTGAAGCTCGTTGTGAAGGCACTGAAAGCCTTGCGACCCCAGTTAGATGTACATGTCACTGACAGGTATGACATCTTGCTAGACAGGCAATACAAAATCTCAGGCACTGCTGCAAAACTGGGAAGGACAAGTGCTTATCACCACTGTACCTTACTCTGTAATGCAGATAAGTTTGTTTTATCTTCTGTGCTAAAAAGTCCTTATGAAGGGCTAAAGAGCAATGCCACTCCTAGCGTGCCTGCCTCAGTGAAAAATCTCTTCGAAGAGGATCCTAGTTTAACTTCTGAGATGCTCCTGGATGCCATTGCTAAAGAATATGCTGTGCGACACCAGATAGATCACCATATCACCTTAATAAATCCAGCTGATGAGACTCTGCTTCCTGGAATTAGTAACAAAACTAAAGAACTACAAACCTGGGAATGGGTATATGGAAAGACACCAAAGTTCAGCATTAGCACATGTCTTAACATGGCCTATAAAGATTCTGTTCTTGACGTTAAAGTCAATATGGATGTAAAGCATGGAAGGATTGAAGTCTGTAACATTGATCTGCCAGAGCAGTGGTTGCCACCAGGACTGTACAGTGAACTGGTCAAGAATCTTACTGGCAGTAAGTTTTGCCCAAATGAAACCACTACGCTAGTGACAACATTGCTAAGAGTGTGTCCTCAAGACAATGAGTTGCACAGCAGGTGGAGTCTACTATGTGAGAATATGATAAGGTTAATGTGACTTGCATTTTGAAAATGTAAGCTAAACTTCTGCTGCTTTTTTATTTAATGTATTGAAAACAAAATTAAAACATTCAATAATAAGAGAACAGTTCAGCTTGTAGAAAACTAACTGTTGTATCTTGTGCTTTTGTTTAGTATTACAATTAAATTTCACGCTGCGTGCACCTGATGTTCCCAAACAGGAGGATTGAAACCACTGCTGACAAGACATCATTGCTGCTTGAACCAGGGAAAATGGTGGGGGCATCCCAAATTTGCCCTGTAGCAGAGAAGCTCCAAATGGCTGACACAGATGGAATGGGGTGGGTGTAAAACTGGCATTGTGCTGCTGCGCTGGATGCCCCAGCCTGCATCCTGCTCCTTGAGGACAGGAGCCCAAATGCTGTGTCACAGCCCCTGAGCTGTGTGGAGAAGGATGTTCCCTGGATTCTGATTCAAAGTCCTTTCTTGCAGAGTGCTGGTGCCCCTGTGCCTCTGCTGTACAAGCACTGTAGTGAGCTCAGCTCACCACTGGGTAGTGAATCACTGTAGGTCCACGCTGGGTTAGGCCTTTTGTCCATGCATGTGCAAGAGCAGGGGAAGATTAGGAAGTTCAGTGTGGGGGTTTATGTGATGAGGGAAGGAGAGGTTAACTGGGACAGAGGCCACATGTGCCTCCTCTGTTCTTTTATCTGTGTTGTGCCTGGCACAAAGCTGGGAGTCCCTGCTGCCATGGGTACTGGCATCAAAGCTAAACATTCAGAAATGCAAATACAGATCTAGGAGAAAGAGGTTCCTTTTCTTCTAGCAGAAGATTTTCCTGTAAAAGGCAACAATGAACTGAAAGTGACAGTTTTATTGTTAAATAATAGCTATGTATATGGTAAAATTATGAAAGAAAGGCTCAAGATGTATTTCACTATTCTTGAAGAATAAATGTAATGCAATTTTGATTAGGTCAGAACAGATAGCTGAAAGGAGGCTGTGGCCAGGTGAGGTTCAGGCTCTTCTCCCAGGTAACCAGTGACAGGGCAAGAGGACACAGCCTCAAGCAGCACCAGGGGAAGTTTAGGCTGGGCATTAGGAAACAATTCTTCACAGAGTGATTGGGCATTGGAATGGCTGCCCAGAGAGGTGGTGGAGTCACCGTCCCTGGAGGGGTTTAAGACTAGATATGGCACTCAGTGCCATGGTCTAGTTGACAAGGTGATGCTAGGTCATAGGTTGGACTCGATGATCTCAAAGGTCTTCTCCAGCCTAGTTAATTCTGTGATTCTCTATGTTTGAAATTGCTGGACTAGGTTAAAAGACACAAAGTTTCACATTTGGGAAATGACTGTATTTACAGTGAGCCTTCTCTAGAACTGGCTGGATCTATGAGGCGTTATACAGCTTCCTTGAATTTCCTGATGTGAAGAAATCAAACAGATGACTGAAGCCACAAATAATAAAAAATAATCTTTATTCCCATTAAAAATAGGCATGTATTATACACAACTGAATAAAATTCACAAGTGACTAGAAACTTCATATTATAGCAGCAAGCCAGGGAGCTCCTATGCAATGTTTGGGGGAATGATTAATACCACACAGCTCTGTGGCATATATATTATTCATTTTGCTGATGCAACAATGCAAAGCTGAAACATTATGAGAAAGGATGAAGAAGGCAGACCACTGGCAAATTGTGACCCAGAAAACAAGGCAAAGACCAGCTCCATTTCTTATTGATTGCTGTGGAATAGATTTGTTGTTAGAACCAAGAGGAAAAGAATAGCAGCATTAGATAACAGAAAATGAAATAATAAAGCACATTAAAAAATAAAAATGGAATACACTAACCATCAGGAAAAAGAAATATAGGAAACAAAAAAAGTTCTAGCAATAAACATGCTACTAGAATATAGAGGCCTATGGTATTACAAGGCAGAAAGGGTAAGGCACGTGTCAGTCCTGAGGCTGAAAAGATTTTGATGGGACCTGAAAAAGAGGCCACTGCCTGTTTTTTATGTCAGATTGTATGACTTAGGCAGATTCTTGAACAAAGAACTCTTGTATAAGAAAAAAAAAAAAGGGGGCAGCATCTCTGGTAATACCTTGTGTTTTCCAAATGCTGAAGGAATGACGAGGGAAGACTTTGTCTTTATTCTAAATAGCATATTGCTTAGAATTGCAGAATATTTTGAGTTACAAGGGACCACAAGGATCAAGTCCAGCTCCTAAGTGAATGGCCCTTACAAGGACAAAACACATGACCTTGGCATTATTCACACCATGCTCTGACCAACTGAGATACTCAGGGTATCCAACTTCTGAAAAAAACTTACTCTTTTTAGGGGGCTACCTCAGTAGCAGCGAAATAGCTTAGTGTAGTTGAGAGTGGCATAAAAAGCCAGTCACTGGACTTCAAAGTCAGAGAGTAAGACTGGGAGAGGATCACACATCCTTTCCACACTTAATGCAAAGGATGGACATCAGGTATATGGCCATCTAACATGGAATAAAAGAACATGCAGGAGTGACAGGGAAGAGCATACAGCTGTTTGCAGCCTTCCCAGTCCAAAATCCATTATGAAGAGACACATAAGACAGCCCTAAAATGACTGTGTACTGAACAGTACCACGTTCGTAGGCAAAGAACTTGGAAAATGGAATGTGAAATTTGGGATTACTAGTAAAGTCAGGGAAATAAAGTATTACAGGATTGACAAAAACCCAGCAAAATAGTAGTCATGACTATAATACAGAAATTAAAGGAAATAAATAAGACTGCTTACAAAAGAGGACATGTGGCAGCCCAGCTGCAATGATTGTGAGGTGGTCAGTTAAAGATATAAAATCCAAAACAGGCTCAAGACAAAATCAACAGTAAAAATAGAAATGGCAGTAAAGAGGCTTTTGAAAGACACTATTGAGGGTCTGTTATGAAATCAAGATAAAATTTAGACATGGATTGTATTAATTAAGATTACAGAAGAAGTACAATGAAGGAATCATGCAGTTTTGTTTTCTCACACTGGAAAGTCTCAAATATCCTAAAACATATAGATTATAAAAGCTGTGCTGCACTAAGTACTTGGAAGAGTTGCTTCTGTGGGCAACCAGCTGGACTCAAGCAACATCTTTCAGTCTTACATTTTTATGCTTATGAAAACACTTATTAAAAGCAGTCATTTCTGATCACATTTTCTTTGTGTGTTTAGTATGAAAGATATCCACTGTTGTTTCATGACAAGGTCTCAAGTCAAAGTCACAGTATCCAATGCTGAAACGACCCTGCAGAAATGAACAGAATTGACATGGTGCATATACTGTAGAAGAGCTCATTTTAAGTTAATTAAAGAAGTCAAAGCATCCTTACCTGTGGTTTCTTAAAATAATCAAGACCCCTTCCAATCTTAATCATCCACCCGTTGTTGAATCTGTTTTAAAAATGCACAAATTTGAATACTTTATGTTAAATAAAAAGGTTATAACCACATGATGCACAAGCTCCTTGTTTCAGTCACAATTATTTCCTAGTGTCACCAATACCTGTGTGAACCACAGAAGACACCATTCTGTATAGAGACAACTAATATTATAGTCACAATTAGAAAATATGAAATTACGGAGGGCTGATTTCATCCAGTGAGAGCCACTGCCTTTTACTTTGTTAACTACAGCTGTGATTATCTCAAAAGCTAGGGTTAAATAGTTTGACTTCAAATAACTGGCATTTGGTCATTTTTTATATCACCCACCTGATCTCTCGATCATGTATTGAAGATGAAAAGTCAATATTCAGTGTTACTCCATAATTACTCAATGACTGTTTTATTTCTTCCAAGGCAGTCATCTGTTGACTCCTCCCACTACCCTATCAAAAGTAAAAGTAACGTGATGGGGTTTTGTTTTCTTTTTTTAACTATATATTCTGCTTCTGGTCACCACTTCTTAAACTCACACACAAAACCTTTTCAGTATCAAACTAAATGAAAAGAAAGTAACTTGGATGAAGGCAGATGTACAGTTTCAAAGACAGGATAAAAGCAGGCAGACTACAGGTATATTTGCTGAGGGATGAGGAAGAGGAGCTCATGCCCAGCCCTTTGAAAGTAGGTATGTACTATTTGAGCCAAAGTAAGTGCAGTAGTAGTTTAAATAAGTGCAGTGGTAGTTTGAGAGATTTCAGCTCGTGAAAGCCTCTAAAATGACAAATACAGCTGTCGGAAGAACAAAAAACCCCTCATCTCAACAGATACTTTGGTTTTTATGACATTTTCCACAACAAAACTTTCTTAAATTTCAATTTAAGATTCTGCTTACCCAGAATTTGTTAACCAGAAAACTGTGAACTTAAAAAATTACTTATGTTCAACTATCACATTTTTATTTTTCTCTTGATCTGTGTTTTCTGCTGAAAGCATCATAGCCTGACTATAACAAGTCCTGGTAAGAACAAGGCTGTAATTTTATATTTTGTTTTGCATGTGGCATCATCTGAGTACAGAGAAATAGAACCCAAAATCTAAATACTTACCTCATCATAGGAAGTGAGGAGGTGGATTCTTTTCACCTTGCACGGCCCCTTAACTAGCATCTCGCAGAATCGTAGAAAGTTATACAACTGAAAAAGTTTTGTTTAATTTAGTAGCTTGGAATTTCTCTAGTGGCTACATCTGTATCAATTACACCAAATATCTACTTGCCTGATGAACCTGCCGAATGTACGGGTCCTCCACCCAAACTTCTGAAACAATCTCAGTGAGGTACCCATGGAAAAGCTTTTCATAGCCAAAACCTGTTGCATTTTCTTCTATCCTGATTTGCTTATGGTATTTGCCATCTGAAAGGAACGTAAATCTCTGTTTAAGTAAAGATCAGGATGTAATTTTCATGTTAAACCACCTCGCCCATCAAACATTCACATAACAACAGACAATTAAAAGCAAACAGGTACGTTGGGTACCATTACTGCTCATGGAATCACAGGACGGGTCAGGCCAGAAGGGACCACAGTGGGACACCTGGTCGAACCTTCTGCTCAAGCACGGTCATCCCAGAGCACATGGACAGGATTGTGTCCAGACAGTCCTTGAGTATCTCCAGAGAGGGAGACTCCACCCTCTCTGTGCAATCTGTTCCAGTGGTCGGTCACCTGCACAGTGAGGAAGTTCTTCCTCATGTTCATGCTCAGGTGGAACTTCCTGTGCATCAGTTTCTGGCCCTTGCCTCGTGTCCTGGTGACTGGCACCACCAGGAAGGGCCTCACTCCCTCCTCTTGGTACCCCCCATTTAGGTATTTATACCTTGTTTCTCTTTCTCAAGGTGTTTTTTAATGTCCTCGGCTCTGGTCATGTACTCGGATATCTTCTGCCGGTAGCGGTGCTTTTTCGCCTCATCGGTCGTGGCTGTGAATCACAAAAAGTCACGGGCCAGTTGAACACAGGGGCCGGCCCTCCCGATCCCTGCCTGGCCCGGCTCTTCCGGGAGGAGACCGCCAGCTCCCCCTCCCTCCCCCGGGGTCCAACACTGCTCGTGTGTCCCCGGGGTCCAACTCTGCTCGTGTGCCCCCACCCCGAGCCCCGACGGCGGTGCCCAGCCCGGTCGGTACCTTTCACCACCTGCAGCAGGAGGTCGATGCCCTCCTGGTAACACACCAGCGACTCCTGGAACCGGGACGCCGCGTCCAGCTGCACCGCCCGCTTCACCGTGTCCGCCCCGGCCCGCTCCAGCGCGGCAGTGCCATCGCTCCCCGCCCGCGACATGGACAGGGACGGGGACACGGACCGGGACGGGGAACGGGGACTGGGCGGGGGAACGGAGGGGAGGTGTCGCACCGTTGTCCTTCCGCCCGCTCGGAACTGAAGTGCCGCGGCACCGGCGTCCGGCCGGGACGAAGGGTGCACACGGAGATGGCGGCCGCGGCGGGCCGGGCGGGCATGGGGCTGGCCGGCACCGGGAAGGTGAGGCTCTGGCGTGAGGATCGGGTGTATGGGGGAATCCAGGGGGGGATCTGGGGGGAGGGGGAACCCAGCTGGGGATCCGTGGAGAGATCTGAGCTGGGGCTGAGGCTTGCAGCCTCCGGGAAAGTGGGGATCCAGATGGGGTTCCGGCAAAGGCATCCAAGCGGGTTCTTGTGGGGGTTGATCCAGCTGGGGATCCTTTTCGGGGCTCCGCAGCTGCTGGGAAGGTGGGGATCCAGGTGGGGTTGGGACTCTTACCTGTGTCATCTGTTCGCAAGTATTCAGAGGTGGAAAGTGCAGACAAGTTATGGCCTCCTCTCTTTGTAGGTGCTGGGGAGGAGGATGGAGGGGATGGCGTCCCCCGTGTGGGTTCGTTGTCTCTTTACCAGGTCGAGAATTCCAGACTCGGTATGTGCTTGACTTGGACTTTACGTTTTTACATTTATAGTTGTAGTTTATTTTTGCAAGACACCATCTGGTGTCAGTTGACTCTTTTCCCTAAAAGCATTCTTAAAGCCTGTGGAAAAACTGGCCATCCAGAGGCTGAGCACAGGCTCCCTGATAAAATGCACGTGAATTGGGTGTTGTGCTGGTACAGGGTGTTGTCCATGTATTTCTGTGCCGTTGTGTGGCTAAACTGGAGAGTTGCTGTATTTATCAGCAAACCATTATAGACATACATTTGACTTCATGTTATAAAAGCTAAATTTGAGGTCACTTTGTTGGTGCTTTGACCACCTGAAAAGAAAAATATGTAAGAATTTTTACCAAGGTTTGGAGTATGTTTTAGACAGTAGTTTACTGCAGTACTGATGACCAGATATTTAGGGAAAAAACCTTTGGTTTTGTGAACTTTTTATTCTAGGTATTTCAGCCACGGCCTGGAGATCATGAAAAGTATGGAGGTGACCCTGAGGAGCCCCACAAAATCCACGTTATTACTAGAATAAAAAGTGTCATAGGTCGCCCATATTGGGAAAAGAAGATAATACATGATCTGGGACTGGATAAAGTATGATTGTTGTTTTTTATACTCATGTATGTCAGAAATGTAGCACTAAGGTGGTGGGTTTTATAAGGACCTCCATTTTGCAGTCACAAACCAGAATTACATTTATAGCAGCCATAAAGCAATCTGAGAAGGTGATGATGTGTTTAAGAGCTGAGGGGAATGTTTGTGGCAAATGTGCTTTTAGCTGGAATTCAGAATATCTCTGTATGGTATTGTGCTGCATTGCCTGAGGAGAAATTTACCCTGAGAATTCTTCTAAAATGATAGAAATAGGTTTGTCAATACTTTGAATTCAGGTCTCTGTGGGTCATATTATTCAGAAATTGTAGGAAGGCAAATAAAACTCATTTGTCAATGAAAAGGCTTCCAAATTCAAGACTCTAAAAGTTTGTGTCAAAGATGTGTTTATCTGAGGTTTTTAGGCCAACTGCACATTGTGCAAAGATTTGTCTAGTCACTGTTATATTACAGACAAAAAAATGTGTGCTTGATCAATTTAAGATATAACTGAAGAAAGCAGTTTTGCCCCTAAACTCTTGTATTTACATTTACAGTATTTTTAACAGTTGGAAGAAAAATACATTTGTAGTGAAATAGGAATAAAGCTGAAATTGTCTTTTTAGTGGAATCAAGTTTTGATTGAATATTTTTATGTATGTTCTTGATGCATGGCACTTCTCTAAATCTTCTATTTGCAAATGTGGTTTATTTTTTTACTGGTAGAGTGCAAAGTTCAGTGAACAAAGATTTGAGATTTGGCAACACATTTGTAAAACTTGTTTTATCCCTTATGTAGGCACATCAGCCAAGACTGCACAAAAATATCCCTTCTGTGAATTCCAGACTGAAAGTTGTTAAACATCTGATAAGGTTTGTTAACTATTTGTTTATTTATTTGTTTATTTGAAACATTTAATGTAACTCCCTTCTAGTCACAGGACTTCACTGAGCAAACTCTTTTGCCTGTAGAATACAGCCACTGAAGCTACCCCACGGGCTGCCAACAGAAGAGGAAATCTCCAGCACCTTTCTGACAACCAGGGGAGAGCTTATCATTAAAAAGCGCCTGAAACCTGTGGAGCAGAAAGAAATTAAGTCATAAAGTGTGGATTTAGATTTTATAAAATAAATTCTTTAAATCCCCAGTTAAGAGTTTGTGTATGAAATGTAAAAATTCTTATTCTGGTATGAATGGCAAAGGTGATACTGATGCTTACAGAAGGATTGCAGGCGTGCAGATATGAAATTCAATGTTGTTAATAGTTACCTTAAATATTAAATTAATTATACGTTCTCTGTCTTTGTGTTTTAATATTGTGGCTAGATTGGTGCAGGTTTTGGCTAACTGTAAGTTCTCTTACAGTTTGACTTTATTTATAAAGTCAAATAATCAGAGAAGGGAGTAGAATAGGTCTAGCTAATGATGGTGAGGACATTTCACAGCTAGCAGTAAAGATTTACAGCAATACTGCAGGACTTCCACTGCACAGAGGAGGGAATTGGAATTGAAAAGCCCTCTGTTTAGTTGTCACATGAGAATTGACTGGCTGTCCACAGAGAGTGATTTACCATGGTTATCCACATCTCACACTTGTTCCCTAGCAAACAATCTGTCATATGGCTTCTTCTGTAGCTTACAAAGTGTGTGAACTCTCCATTTGAGAGTAACAGGAGTTTTTCACCTCTTGGTTAGTTGTCTAATTTGTCTTTCAGGAAACCATCTATCCTCATATGTATCCCCTGATCCTACGTGTTCAGTAAGAATACCCTAAGAGCTGCAATCTGTGTTCAAGTTAATGCTTTTCCTTTTCTAAAATGGCAGACATTAGAAATGCAGAGACCCTGAAGCAAACCTTTGATATGAGTTGGAATTATGGGCTGCAAGCTTATAAAATACTACTCTGTGTGTAGTTTTATTTACAGTTTTAAGAACTGTGGCCAAAGTTAGCAAGCTGCTGCTGTATCAAATGATAAAGTAGTTTGCATTCCAGCCAGGATAAATTCTGTAATTTAACATGCTGTGAGCCTCTCCCACATTAGACACACTGAAGAGGAGTTAATCTTAATGAGTGTATGTTGTGAGAAAATCAGAGGGATGCAGTCACTGAGAATTAGTGTTTATCCTTTCTGCCTGCTTGCAGAGAAGAGTAAACACCTGTAGGAGTTCAAAGGAAGAGATTTATCTGTACAGGGACATAAAAGCTGGAGGCACCATGCAGAGGGAAAAGGATAGGCTATGGTAGTGGCATTGAGGAGTGTAATGGCCCCTATTGCCAGGCTGAAGGCAGAAATGAGAATTTGAGCTGAAATAAAATAGCATGGGAAAAGTGGTAAATTAATCACTTCTTAAATAAATTAATCAATCATTTTTCAGATAAATGACAGTTGCTTTTCTCACCTCCCTCCTTTCTTCCAGCATCTCCACAGCATCTTGTGCTGCAGTGTGTTACAACTGCAGTCTCTGCAAGGTGTTGATCATATTCTCCCAAGGAGCTACGAGCTGGAATTTGAGCGCTTTTGAAGGACACGTGTAGTGCATCCAAGGCACAGGGCATTTTTTAAAGACATGCAAGTGCTAGGACACAGAAAATGAGGCAAATGGATCTTGCTGCTGGTGGATAGCAAATAATAAGACTTGTGCCTGGATTGGTGTCCCAGAGCACCAGAGCCAGGCTGGCTCAGCCTTGCCAGGCACGTTCGGGATTCACGTCCGTGGCACTGCAGCCTGGGGAGCTTCCAGCAGAGGGCTCTGCCAGCTCCATCCCAAACGCTCTGCGTATGGATCTCGGGCGCTGCAGCCTACAAAAGTGCTGCAGGGTATCCCAGAGGGACTGTGTTAATGAAAAGGCTTGGTACCGTTCACAGCTTAAAAAGTATCTGATAAACTATAGAAGCTAAAGCAGAGCTAATAGCAGGCTCCCACATAGAGAGAGGGGAAAATACAGAGTACCCGTTATTTCTGAGTAAGATGCAGCTGCAAGAGATGTTTACAGAGATGTTTAATTGACAAGCTGACAGTTCCAATGAAAAATAAAATAGTATTTTTTAAAACTTTTTAATATATGTGTACATTTGGATGTTTCTGAAATGGTATTTCCCCCAAGGGCCCCCACTCTCGCACAGTTAGTCTGCTATTCCAAACTTTCTCTGTATGAGCATACATTCTCTAAGATTTGCTCTCAACCATAAAATCTGAACCAGCAAGGTGCACAAACACAGTGTGTGTCCACACCCTTTCAGTAATGGAGCTTTATAATGCTCCATGTAGATCTTTGTGAAGCACAGGTAAGAGACGTTGCCTTTTCGTGTAGGGAGCAAACAGACTGACTTAAGATCATTGCAAAATTCAGGTTGGAAGGTACCTGTTTGGTCTCTGGTCCAACCTCCTGCTGAGCACAGGGCCAGCACTGAGGTCAGATGAGGTTGCTCAGTGCTCTGTCCAGTTGGGTCTTGAAAGCCTCTGAGGGACAGCTCAGCCTCTCTCGGCAGCCGGCGCTGGTGTTTTGTACAGCTGTTAGACGTGTGCATCGACAGATAAAACATAAGGCGGATAAAATCTTGATAAGCAGTGTTACAGCTTCCTTGCAGCATTGATCTGCTGCTTGAGAAACTGCAGGCACAGATGAAAACTCTGAATATTCTCATGAAGTAAGATGAAAAATAAAAGGCAAAAGGTAAGTTACATTTTGGACTATTAGCTGTTTTAAGTTAATTTTTAGCCTTAGCTAGAAAAAAAACTCCATTGCACGTTTGTACTTGTTCCTGTCTTCGTTGTCCTGCCCCATTCTTATTGTTTCTGGGAGAGAAATTCAGAATGTTCTTAATTAGAAGCAAAGTATGCAATCAGGGCCTCAAATCTAATCATTACTCAGAGATCTCAATATCCATTTTTCTTATAAAATCTGGCTCTTGCATCCATGTCATTGGCATAGTTATGTGTTTTGCCAATATCCATTTTGTCATAGGTCTGAACAGTGTTAACTCCTGCATTATAGCCTGAGATCCCACCTGGAATGAGGGTGAAAGAAACATGTAAACAGAGGTGCTATTTCATCAGTATATAAAATAATACTTCAGAGTTGCCAGGATAGCCAACCAGGATAGGTTACTTTTTGTAGGTGAGTATAGAACCACAAAACAAATGGAATGGAGAGAGGAGGGGGAGAGTCCACCTTTACTCCTTGCAACTGAAAAGTGTCATGGTATTTGCCAGGTTTCAAAAAAAACCTGCTAGAAGGTTAATCTTATTCCTCTATTCCTTTTAGTGCATACTAAGGAATATTATTCCACATGAACATAGGGACTGGGATGTGTTTAGCTTTCTGCAATGCTTACAGCATTATCGTGCTTGACTTTATACATGTGAAGGGTTTCAAAGCTGACAAAACTCAGCCTCTGAGGTGCTGTTCCTTTGTCCAAGCTGGGGATTTTTTCTGGATTAATTATCCTGTATAAAATCTCTGTGTCTTGTGCTAAGTGCTCTTCAGTGTCCCATGGCTCGCCAATCTTACGGTACAGTTTGCCAGCCTGAAAGTGAGACAACATCACCACAGCAGATTTATCTAGAGCTCTTTGTTGCTTACAGGCTGCTTGTGTTCATTTTGGTCCTTAATCTCAGGATTTACCTCTTTTGTGTCTGTATGGAGAGGACACATACACTTCTCACAGCGCAGGCAAAGCCAGCAGATGTGTGAAGGGCAGACATTTGGGCACTGAAGAGGAATGCCAGCCCTACTTCCTTGTCTGTCAAAGCCTTAAAAAAACAGCACAGCTGCTGTTGTAAAGGTGACAGTATGCAGAAAGCAGGATTACTGCTGCTTCACAGAGTTTCCAGTTGCAAGGTGACTGCTCCTCTCCTCCCCAGCTGAATCAAGGGTGGGAAAATTCATTTCCTATAGGGATCTCCCCTTAATACATGAGGTAGTAAAGCACAAGTCTGAGGGGGCTGGAGCTGTTACAAAAGCAAATCCCATGCATGCAGCAAATGTTTAGGGATTTTACAGATAAGGATACAACTTGGCAAACAAGTTAGGCACAAATGTAGGCATGAATAATGGAGCAAGATCCCCCACTAGCCAGGCCCCTGTGGTGCATAAAGTGTAATTAACCTGATGGTATGTAGCTGCAGCCTACAGCATGCTCAGATAAAAAAGGTGCTTTTTGAAACAAGACTTACTATCTAAATGTGAAATAGGAACAATTAATCTCTTCAATCCCAAGGGGGTGCTGGGAAGCAATCGTCAGTTTCACAGTGTAAAAGCACTCTGCTCCTGCACCGATACTCACCAAGGTCCTTCCCTGGTTCTGGCAGCTGACAGCCTGGTCAGCATTGGCCTTAGCCTGGCCAAAGAGTTGGCTGAAAAGGTTTAGGGGGTTGCCTTTCAACAGGGCTCCTGCTACTCTTCTGACCCTGCTTCAAAGGAATGATGAGATTTGTCTTTTTAAGAAGGTTGACCATACCTGCATTAGGCCAAATGCATTCCCGTGGTCACCCAGGTCATCCTTCAGCACTGTCCCAGCATGTGCCTCTTGAAAGGTCATACCAGCAGTCAATCACAGCTGGAGCAAGACCCTCACCAGGTTTTGCCATCTTAGTATGGTATTTCTCCATGTTCTTCTGCTGTCTTCTCTGAGGCAGGAACTCCTACAACATGACATGCATGACTTTGTCTTTCATTTTAGAATCCAAACCCAGTTTTCTAAAGGTCATTATGGCTGAGCTGACATTTTGAATCATTCTGAATCTGTTTAGAGTGAAACAAAGATAGAATTGACTAATTTTACTGAAGGGTGCCTTAAAAATCAATACACAGATGATATAAAAACCATTTTTCTTCAGATTCGGAGGGCAGTTCTCTAGCATGCAGATTGAGAGTGAGGTAAGTCTTGTTTTAAACCTAAACCTTTATGTGGATTAGTCCCAGAGTTAGTCACTTTTAATTTAGGACTATAGTGGAGAAATATTCAGAAGTTCAGGTTTTGAGGGAAACCCTCAACAGAAAGAGAAAAGTAGGTTCAGCAGTTGGATGCACCCAGCACACTTTCATTTTTTCTGTGATGGTCTTAAATGTCATCTCAAAGGCATCTCTATTCCCAACATAAACTTATGTGCCCAAGTAGGATCTTTGCTGATTGTGAAAAAATCTTGCTTGGCAATGACTGACAGTCAGGGATCCATAATAGGCATGAGCTTGTGTGTGGGTGCAAGGGGGGAATGAACAACTGAATTAGTGCCTCCCTACACAGCCCAGACCGTCTGATTTCACAGTTGCTTCCAAAGCTCCTGTTGTGTCAACATTCAGAATATTCCCATAACGCTCTGAACACGTGCTGGTTTCAGCTGAAACCAGCACAGAGCAGTATTTACAACCAGAAGTCAGGCCAATGCAATGTGTGACTCACGCTGTTAAAATGGTTTCAGATCCATGACTGAAACCCCTGGCATCCTTTTGATACTAGTGCAGGTGTTTGTGCTAGCAGATGCAGTCATGGTATGTGTGGCCTGCTCTGGAGGGGATTACCTCTTGGTCATATTACCTCACATGTACCTTGTGAACTGGTGCTTTGTGCCCGATTCATGTCCCCTAATTACCTAAAACTTAGCTCTCTTACTCTAAGCTTGTGACATGGGCTGCCTGCATGGCCAGTGGAGGAAGACAACTCAAAAACCAGGTTTTCTGTTCCAAAATTAAAAAAAAAGATAAAAAAGAATGAGAGTCCATTGAAATCCTACACTATTTACTGGCTCCAGCTTGCTTTTCCATAGCTACAAGAAAATCAAACAGAAACATCTTTCAATTATACCCATTACAATTTATCTGACTTGCAGATTGTTTGACTTGCAATTTATCTGCATTTATCTATTGTCTTAACACATCATTGCAGCGGGGAAAACAAACATCAACTGAGAGGAGCAATGCTAACACCTAATGGAAAACAGACTTCTGTACAGTGAATCATTTACAAGAATATTAGACAAAGATCACAGACCTGACATGTTTGTTGCAAGATGTCTCCCCACATTCTCAACGCACTTCCTGGAGATAAATGGGCTTTCTATCTGCTGGCAGTGTTCTGGAACAGCTGGCTCAGTGCACTTCCCACCCCCGCTGGTCTTACAAGAAACAGAAACACCTAACAACTTGTGCATCCTCCCAAACACAACAGGGATTCTGTTCTACAGCAAAAACACAATTAGAATTTTAAAAATTAAATAGCTTTTAATTTAATTTAAAGTCCCATTGCTGACAGTTTGGAACTAGGAGGAACCTTGTTTGAAAACAACTGCTTCCCTTCAGTTCTTAGAAGCAATAAGATTTTGACAATGGAAAAATGCGCTTCTGGATTTAATGACATTTTTTCAGGCAAAGATCCAGGAACAATAACATGACCAGAGCTGCAACTGCTGAGAATTCGGATATGCAGAGACTACATCAGGCCCCTGTTGTTATCCCCTGTGGAAAATGAGGTTCACTTCTGGTAAAATATAAAAGGTTTAATAAGAATAAAGACAATAGGAGACAAACATAAAGCAAATGGTTAATATGGCCGGGTGCCTTGGCATTCAGCCAAGAAGCACACCTTAACTCCGAGAAGCATTCCCTTATATATGTTTTTATCAATTCCCCCCCTTCTTTCATCCTGTAAATCAGCATTTTCTTATCTTCTTCTGCATCTTCTTATGTTGCCAGTCTGTGCATTGTTCTGATCAATCACTCTCTTCTCTTGTGTTCAACTGTCATTTCTATCCGGACAGATGGATCTCCTGTCTATTTTGTACTTTCCTGAGTTAGCAAAAGCTTTTCTTCACATCCTGTTATTTCTAAGCTTTGTCAGCAACAAAAGAAATTATATTCATATGATAAAGTTTTTCAACATTATACATATAGTATTCACTTCAACATTAGTGAAAAGCCAATAATATAATACATACTCATAACATATAGTTAGGGTTACATGCATTAACTTATACATTATTCAAACATTTCTTTGAGTTTGGGTGTCACAGTGGTCTATTGTTTTCCGAGTCTTCTGTCTTAGCTTATCATCAATAAATTTTGGGTGACTTGATTTCACACTCTCCTTGAGAAAAGTTATGTGTCTTCCTCCCCTCTTCCGGGCATTTCCTCCCATCTGCTGTTCTGGTTTGTGTTACTGTTACCTTATCACACGGATAAATCAGGAAAAAGATAACCTTACATATTTTAGTCACACAAAGGACCCACACAGCTAGCAATACATACTTAACTTACAAGATTACAAGCGACCAAAATCATAATTTAGAGTAGATTTAAATACTTATCAATAACATACAAATGCGAAAGCCAACCTTATTATATGTGTTTATAACATCCTCTTGCACAGAGACAGCAAAGGTCAACAACCCCAAACTAGCAGGCAGTGTGGATTTCAAAGCTACTGTAGCTGCTCAGCAGTAAGGAAAACAGCCGCTGGATGGCAGAACTCCCGCGGCAGAATCTATCCTGAGCCGCTTCTCCCCCACGGTAGACTTTGTGGGTGTGAAATGCTGCTTTGCTCTTTCAGCAGCTCTTTTACATTTTTAGAGGGGGAATTCGTCCCGTGTCATTGCACTGAGAGATTCTGTAAGTTTTTGCTGTATTGTTGATACCTCCCATAGAGAACCAGCTGCAAAAAGTCACAGCAGTTCATGCATGAGGCTCTTCATGTTCATTATTATGACTGAGTGTAAAGAAGGTTGAAACAGAGGAAAGCTCATCTGGCAGGAAGGAGAATAGAACAGATATGGCTCAAAACAAGTGCCATTTAAAAAATACAAAATACCACCAAAGGTGAGTCACAAACCAATAATCCCCAAATGGTCTGTGCTACTATTCCCTTATTTCTGGGGCAGAAACATAAAGGATGTACCAGTTTGCTTCTTCTACATCACAGTAATTGAGGCACTCCCACCATGAACAACTTCATTCCCTGCCCATATTATATTCCCTCATTCCCTGCCCCATATATTCCCTCTATACAAACATCCTCTACCACACCTGGACAGTTTCACCTGAATTCCCTGGGACTTTATTCATACTCTTCAGCCTCCTGACAGCCCTGCTACTGAAATATTTTGTGCATGTGGTAAGTGTAGGACATCCACCTATAGTACATATAGCAAGGGCCACAATGATCTATTCGATATCAGTGTCCATGATCGATGAGCTAGCAGCTCTTCATTGATCACAAGAGTCACAGGGGAGGGACAATTTGGTTTACCCAGAAGCCAGGCTGCAGGGCACTAGACCAGATCTAGCACCAGCTGCTCTTCACTCTTCTCTCCTGTGTCTGGCAGGAAGGAATAATTGCCTCTAGCAATTAAATGGTTCAGGGCAAACATCTGTGGGATAATCTGGTCCTCTCTATGGCATTCATGGCTCAAGCATGCAGCTGTGCCTTTTTAAAGTTTGTCTTCAGAAAAGATACAAAAATATGCTGCCAGGTTTTTTATTATTATGACAGGAATCTATAATCCTGATTTCTGTAACTAAGCACACAGCCAAACTCCTTTGAAAACTTTGTTAGTTTCTTGATCTGAATCAGCTAAGGGGTGGCTGAATAAGCAGGGAATTAATAAAATAAAACCTGATTTAAAGGACAGAAATGACTCAAATTTCTCCTTGCCTGCTTTGGAACAAGAAGCCTTTCCAGTTCTTGGAAATTGAGTGTTTGTGGAAGACTGAGGGCTGCAGCAGTAGAGTCTCAGGTCAGCCACATCCTCACTGTGTGGGTTTTTTCATGCTCTTGAACATTTCTCCTAATTGCTAATTAGCTTAATAAGGGGTGGGTAAGAAATGAGTGATCCTAGTTATGCTTTCAGGGGAGAAACTAGGCTGACACAAGCTTCCCAAGGCAATCAAGCCTATTTAAGCTGTGGGAGGTTACCCAGCCCGTGTTAAGAAGGCAGGGTGCTCTGGATGCTGGGAGAAGGTCTGTGTCCTGAGGCTGCAAGATGGCCTCATGGGGAAATGCAGGGATTTGTAGATGGTTGAGACATGTGAGGAACTGGCAAAACATGGATGAGAGGTGCAGCATAGAAGCAGCAGGCTGTACCTGACCTGTAGCATAGACAACCTGTGTCACTGGAAATTGAAGAGCTTTTAAAGGAACGTTTCCACTAGAAGCAGGGGAAAGCTGACAAATACAGAGGAGTATCCAGTCTGAACTCATGTGATCTGCAAAGTGGACAAGGCTGATGTTCAGTTTACCTCTGAAAAAAAACATGAGGGCAATAAACAGCATGATCACAATACATGAGAAAGACAAAATAGATGGAATAGAGTGGCAAGGATTTGGCACACGCAATATTAAGCAACAAAGCAAAGACAAACTTACAAGTATTTTTGTACAGTTGCTAGAGACTTCAAAATCAAGCCAGAACCCAAATGCCTGGACCAAATGACAGCCTTGAGACAGAAGGTGTCTCAGAGACTTGGTGGAGGCTAGAAAACCAATGAGATACAGCACTGCCAGCTCACAGGAACGACTGAGTAGGATGTAGAGGTGGAGGAGTGATGCTGTATATGAAGGATAAAAATGTTACAGCATAAAAATATTACAGGAAAAGAGAAGCACCCTAAAAATTTGTGGGTGGAAATCCCAGTTGCTACTGATAAAACTGCTGTAGTAGGACTGTACTATCCTTTTTGATTTCTGTAAGAGTGGTCAGTGAGGCCAGTGGAGCAGTAAAGGTGGGATGGTGGCATGAGTGGGAGCCTTCATGCTGGCTGGATCAGTGCCTCATCAGGATGAGGTGCAGAAGCAGAATTTTTGGTTGCAATAAATCCCTGCTTCTAGGATGAGCTGATTGAGGAACCCACAGAAACAAACGCTAGAGAGAGGCACAAGGATTTTGTCTGAGGTATGTTGGTGGGAAACTGCTCCGAGGTTGCAATCCTAAAACAGGATCTCTTTTAACACTGAAATGGGAAAAAGCAGGCTGTGTGCATCCAATATGGCAGTATTTGGTTTCAAGGGAGGCAATTAAATAAACTAACAAATTAATACATAAAACAAATTAATAAATGAGGCAAGCATTAGAAAGAGTTACCCCCAGCTGCAGCACTGGCTCCATAGGGGTCCCTGGGACCACAGGCTGGTGCCTGTCCTGGGAGTGTAAGTGGCACCATCCTGGGGACAAGTTGCTGGCTAGGAAATCCCAGCCCAGTTTTGCAATGGGCAACAAAGCAGAACAAAAACAGTTATTCAGCACTGCATTGATGTGCTGGTGTTTCCCTTTGTTTTCTGCATATCTGAGGGAGAGACACGGACATGTGGCTCAGATCCAGCTGCAGAATTCAGAATCAGCCATCAGAACAATCTGTTCTCCCACGTGGCTTAGGGCTCTGACCCAATGGGGACTTAGTTTTGACAGTGTTTTCCTGCTGCTTCAGTTACTGCTGAAAGGGGTTGTTTAATTGGGCCCTCTGCCTGGTTTCTATGAAAGCCAGTCATTGCAGCTCCAGGCTCCAGGCAGATCCCTGCCTGAGCCACGGAGGGATCAGCCCATGCCACCTGCAGCTTAACAAGTTGATGAGAGAGAAAGACTCCACCTCACACTTGCTCTTTATTGTAGGAAGCACATTTAAACAGATTTCCCAGTAGTAACATCAGTTGTAAAACCAAATCACAGGACCCCAACAGAGAAGATTTTTCTTCCCTGTCTGCAATTTGTTTTCCATTTGCTGACTGCTGATTCTGATTCAGCAGTGTTAGCCTGAAAAGGTCCTTAAACAACACCTATTGCATTTCCCCTCTCTACAAAACATGACTGCAAAGAGAACAAGTTTAGATTAGATATTAGGAAGAAATTCTTTACTGTGAGTGTGGTGAGGCACTGGCATAAGTTGTCCAGAGAAGTTGTGGATGCCCCATCCTTGGAAGTGTTCAAGGCCGGATTGGATGGAGCCCTGAGCAACCTGGTCTAGTGGAAAGTGTCCCTGCCTATGGCAGGGGACTTGAAACTTGCTGATCTTCAAGGTCTTTTCAAACAATTCTGTGATTATATATGATGTACAGCTACTTTTACATGTTGGTCTTTAATGTTTAAAACACCCAGGAAATGTTGCATGGCTTCATTATCCTGAAAGTTTTTTTAAGTATCCAACAAATCTGCTGCTAAACTCACTGCTATTTGTCTTACCCTCAAGGGGAATGGAAGCATGTAGGTCCTTGCCCTTCATTTCTTTTGCATATTAGAAAATCATAACTGTGTGCTTTCTCTCTTTTTTGGAGGGAAAAAAAAAAACAATTCCTTATTTCCACAGGCTGTACTTTCCATCAGGGTTGTAATTGTCCTGAGCATATTTTTGTTGGTGCAACAGGCTCAAACACTTGCCAAGCCTCACTGACTGACACCTGAATAGCTGAGAGAAGAGTTACCCCAAGTGCTTCACACACAGTGCTGTAACAAAAATAACCCCCCAAATGAGATATTCCTTCTTTTTGATTTCTCCTGTTGCTGGCATCAACTTCTTTGCTTCCCACTAGAATCCCCAGCCCTTTCTGTGGGATGGTTGCCTACCCGCTACACCACTGCTTGACCTCATTGAGTGTTTTGCACCTGTGTTCAATTGATTTCAGTGCTTTGGTTCCTAACTGGTTTTCTCACTTTCTAACCACAATGGAAGTGCTCATGTTCCCTTTCCATGTAGCCCACAGTTTGATAGCTCACATCCTCCATTCATTTTCTGACTGCAAATTTCAGAGAAACTGGGGTAGGACAGACTTGTGTAGCTCCACTTGAAAAGCTTGCCAGTTTGGCCAGGAGCTGCTGATAACCAGTGCTTTTTCTACTTATCTTAAAGCCCTTCACATACGAGGGCACTTCATATTTCTGCTGAAAGCGTTACTGACCTCATGATATAGCACAACTATGGTTTCTCTCTTGGCCACCTACCCAGTTAGATAAAGATTTTAATTGATCTGAGATGTTTTTTCCCTGACAAGCCAGGCTGCCAGAACCCTCCTGACAGTTTCTTGCTGCTTTGTTGTCCCACAGGATATCTTGAAGGAGCCATTCAATCCTTTACTCTAGCACCTTCCTCAATGTTTCAGGCAGGTGTCTTGGTCTTTGATTCCCTGGACCTTTCTTCCCCCTCTGATTTGGCTTTTTTTTCTCCTTGCCTGTGCTTCTGCTTTTTCTGATATGTTACTTGGTATTAGATCATTTGCTTTGCAAGATGTCTGTTGGTTTTGGTTTTGGTTTTGTTTTTTTTTTCAATAAGCCATGGGTCAAAAGGGTGACCAAGAGTGCGACTGCAGCTGCTCTGTCTACATCAGGCTGAAAAGGAACTTCCAGTAACATGGACAAAGGTGACCAGAAACAGATCAGAGGGGAAAAACAATCTGAACTCATTATTTGTCAGGAAACCTTTTGCTCAAATCTTAAGGCAGCATGCTACTGTTAAACTTTCCTTAATTATTTACTCCTTCCTACTCATGTTCTGCAGAGATTTTCTGTATTCACTGTAAAGTGCTGATACCCTAAAACAACATTTGGAACAAAATGTGGAATTTCCATAACTTGGAATTTCAAATAGACTTTAAAAATATAAATAATCCTTTGTGGTGATGCTTCACAACTTGGCAGGCAGGTCTGCAAGCCCTTGGGTGTTGCTACCACAACATGAAGCAGCAGCTTCATAGGTAATACTTGCAAAATTGGACTCCTGAGGAGCTCAGAGATCTGCAGGGTTGGCAGCACCAGTAGTGGTGACAAGGAGCACTGAGGATGACATGAAGGCAACCAAAGAAAGCTCCACTCTTGTTCACCCTTGGAACTCAACCCCCAGCTTTGTACACATAGGCAGCAGTGAGATTCCCTGCCCCATCTGAAGTTTACACTGATCTACCAAAAATTCATTCATAGGCTTTACATAAGAGGTTTATGTAACATAGAGGTTTACATAACATAATGCACCAAAGGCTTCATGCTATGAATTTTACATAAGTTATGTCAAGGAAACAACCATGTGATACATTTAATAAGTTTGTATTACAAAGTAATTATTTTAGTAAAAGTATATTAACATAGTGCAGAATTCACTAAAGACTAAATAAAACACAGCTCAATATCTCTGGTTGCTCAACACTGAACTGTTAATGGTAGTCTTAAACAAAAATCAGTGACATTTGAGACAACCTAGGGTTCCTTCTGGTCTCCAGAGGTGATAAAATTACTTTGCTTGTAACGTATGTTAACTATGCAGAGTCCTTGCCATGATGGTAAGCAGATGAGTGACTGGCAAGACAGGGGGCACAGCATTAAAGTTGCTCTGCTTGCAAAAGCTGTCTCCAATCCAGCTCTCAGGCTGCCTGTGCTGACCCTGCCTGGCAGCCCAGGCACGTGCCCAGCACTGCCCCTTGCTGCTGGGCAAGGACTGCCAGGAACATCACTTCTGCATCAGCAATGGTGCCAGCTGGAAGAAAAGTACCCAAAATGTAAAAAGTACCTCCAAAATGGTGATTTGAAAGGCTAAATGTGAACATTCCTATTACTATGTTCACAAGTTTAGGTCAGCAGCCAGGCTCAGGCCCAGCTCTTCTGACCTATCCAGTCTGCAGCACCATTATCCTCTCCCCGTTCTCAAACTGAGTTTTAGACCCCTTCCAAGAGTATTGAATGGGGTTATTTACTCAAGCTGTAGATTGCTACCCACTGAGCCCCAGGAAACTGAAAAAAATAAACAGTGTGATTTAACATTTATCTTTATTTCTATCTTATTCTCATTATTGTTCTCTAATTAATAAATTGGCACCGAGAGACCCATCCACTTTCAAACAGACCAGAGATCATTCGTTTCTATTAGAAACTGGGATTCCTGGCAGAGGGACAGATGCTGAAATGCTTTTAAATTTGGAGGAAACTCAGCATAAATGTGCCAAAGCTAAAGCAGGAAACATTGTGGGGTTTTTTACCAAAACTATTGCTGTGATACAGCTCCCGGCATGGGTACATATGGGGCTGACTCCTGCTCCAAGGGCTGGTCTCTGATGGAAATGCATTTTGCCTGCTGTGGCACTTGCAGTATTTTCCATATAGATGCCCTGATGAGATCCCCAGTTGCACCATGGCCATGGACTCAGTAGACCAACCAAAGCATGTTTTAATATTGTCCCCCTCAAGGCTGGCTACAGGAACACTCAGCTACTGCAGAGACCAAAGTCTCACTGAGAAGTCTCTTCATTGCTCCTTAGCCAGCAGCACCAAGGGAAGGAAAACAGGGTATTCATCCCCTACATCGGCCATGGAGAGGGAAGGAGGTGGATACAGATGGGAAGAGCACAGCTGATGCCCAGGGAGAGCTGTTTGTGTCCATGTCACATGGACAACACAAACACAAACAGCACAAACAGCCCCGGGGTGCAGCTTTGAACAGGAAGAGTCACCTTCCTCACTCAAAATTTAAACATTGCTGATCTGTCCCCATCTGCCTTTCAAAGGCCCCAAGCTTGTGGGATCTCATCCCTGGGGGTCTCCTGGAAGGCAGTGCTGAGCTTTCCCATCAGTGAGTGGGGATTTGCTGGAGCGAGCAAGGTGGCATTGGCAATGCCACCAGCATCGGTCCTGCCAGGAGGCCTGAGGAACTGCTCTGGGTACTACGATCACTGCTGGGCCAGTCTGCAGAGGGGAGGCTCGGTGGCAGGGTGGGTTCATGATCTAGAACCCATTTCTCTTAAAGTACTGGGCTCGCCGAATCACGCCGTTGACATAGTTGTAGTCTCTGCTGCATGGGTCTGCCTCGTAGACCTGGACGTTGCCCATTTTTGCATGGTAGGTGCAGATTCCCCCTGCAAAGAGTTAAGAAGGAGTTGTTATGGGCTTGTAAGTAAGAAATAGAGATTTAGGAGCAAAAATTTTTAGCAAAAACCACCATGCATCTCACCAAACAGGAACTGCTTGATGAAGTCCCAATTGTGCATTATTGTTGAAAAGTGACTGATTTTGTAAAATCTTTATTGCTGTGGTGAAGGAGCCCACGACTCTCTCCAAATGAGGGTGGAAATGGAACACTGTTACCAGAAAAGGGTGTAATCAGAGCAAAGGAAGGGCAGTAGCAGAGCAAGGAAGGGAGAGTAAGAAATAGCATAGGGTGAACAAACCAGCACACAGATAGCATGGACTACAAGGAAAACTGGATAGCAATCTTCGTGGACACAACAGGTTGCCACAATAATCCTGTTGTGTTGTGATGCCTCAGTTTCTGCACTCTCCAGTGACTTTTGTTTAGTTGCTTTCTATCTTATTTATCCACCTAACAGCCGTTTCTCATTGCCAGTCTGCTGGTCTGGTACTGCTTCTGTTGAACTAGAAAATTCTGGTTCTGGTTGTTATTTCAGGGCTTTGGGGGTTCCTTTTTTTATTTGGGATTTTTTGTGTTTCCTTTTGTTGGTGTTTTTTTTGTAAGAGATGGTGTAAAATCTGCCAGACTGATGCTCTTTTTCCCTTAAAAGCAACACTAACAAGCACACAGCACTCCCATCAGTCAGTCTGTCCCTTCCTTGTACAAAGCCCATTCCATACCTCTCAGCTGCTGGTCCCAGGTCCAGGTAGGATGTCTTGCCCGTACTTCATTAATGGAAAGAACCAGGATATTTGAGCACTGATTTATGTGTTCTTCACTATCCCACATCACATAAGGCTGCAGTTGCTGCCTGCTGATCTAGGAAAGACAAGCAAGAAAATGGGTTTCCCTCTGAATGCCACCCCCTCTCATTGCACTCCCAGGGTTCGACTCATTAAAGTGACCTTATTCAGGACAACACCTAAGCACAGCCTTTGATGTAGAGGGATTGCAATAAAGTGCTCTTTCAAACACAGAACAATCATTTGCTAAGATAAAGCCCTGGGTATGCAGTACATTACTGTGCTGTTGCTCACACTCATCACCCTGGAGTACCTGCATGAGGCCGTACTTCTGCCGTCCCCGGTCCCAGCCGTTGTCCAGGAGCAGGCCGACACGGCTCTCCTGGGACATGATGGCACCGATGAGCGCTGGGTCCAAGCAGAGGTTTCTGGCTACTCTCTTAATTGGGATCTCGTATCTCCTCAGGCGTACCAGGTCTGCCTCAGCAGTCCTCCGTATCATGGCATATCCTGTGTGTAGGAAAAGGCAGACTTACACACACCCCTGGCCAAACCCCTTGCTTCCCCGTTTAGCAGGTGTGTCAAAGGAGTAACTCAAGTTTTTAAGAAATCGCATCTACATCGAGTTGGGCAGTGGGGTTTGAGGAACAAGCACAGCTCTACTGGTTCCGACCATGGCCAGGGAGCTGCTGTTCCACTACCCAAGGATGACCAGGGAACAGGGAGGCTTCTTAGGAGGTGGAATGCAGGGTTCTCTTCTGCTGCTGCACCTCTGGAGTCAGAAAAGTAAAATTTCAAAATGGATCTGAAAAAATTGAGGGATATGTTACTACAGATTGGCCACTGCAGTAACAGCTATGTTCTATTTCTAGAGAGTGGGGGCTTTTTAAAAGAAAATTTGGAACAGTTTGGAAACAAGCAAGCAGGTTCAGATCTGTGCTTGAACGCCCGCAGTCAGGTGTCTGCCCTGGAAGAGCCTACATCCGAGGAACATGGCAAAATCCCTGGAGATATCAGCAGTATGAATGTGACATAGTCAGCTGTGTGGTCATGCCAGGCAGTAACACCAGGCAAGAAAGAGAGAAATGTGAAGGAGTTACCAAAAATGAGTCAACGAGAGGTAGGATGGCCACACACGTGGGACTTTCCTCCTGTAAAGTGTGTCTCTGGCAGGTCAGCATTGGCCAGCTCAGCCAGCATGCCAGCACTCAGGACCTGGCTCTATGTATCTTACCCTTGGAGCAGACAAGCCCAGGGGCTTTGTGGGGAAGCTGATGCTAAAGTCCTGGCTGATGAAGAAGCTGTTTTAACTGAAAAGGGGTGGTATTATTTCCCTTTGCTTTGAGGCCAAAGATCCTGACTATGGGACATGAAGTTTGTCCTTCCACTTCCCATCAGGTCTGGAGGCTTCACCTGCTATTTTGGGTGAGGAAGTGTCACTTTCTCCTTTTTGGCTGATTCAATAGGTGCACCACATTTAATTTGGCAATAACAGAAGGTAAGGCATCTCTGTCAGGTACAAACAAGTTGACAAATCAAGCAATGAATGATACATACCACAATCAGGGGCTTTCACAGGTGTACAGGTGATCGTGGGGGCTTGAATAGCACTTATATCACCATAGCAACTGTAACTCACTGATGGAGCTGAAATAATAAACGGAGGAGTTTGAACACATAAGACCTCAGAGCAGTATTGTTCAAGTCCTGCAAGTGCATACAAGTCAAGCACGAGAGAGTCCAGACCTGCAATCCACATCCCCTTGTGTTGGCCCTGCTAGTACGGTTGCCACTGCTGTCCATCAGTAATGTTATCAAGGAAAGGTAGAGAACAGAAATTGGTTCTTTTCTGATTGGATATTGAAGCAAATGGATCTAATCACCATTTAGATGAACATGCACCTGCCCCGTTAGGTCTAAAGGGTGATGTGGGAGAGCAGAAGCAAAGCCTCTGCATTTATTTCAGAGGGTTGTTCCCACTCAATACCCCCCATTGTTTGGAACCACTCAGAGGATTGCTGGTGGTAGCTGAGCACCCTGGCTGGGATTGTCTCCTATGTCCCTCAATAACTTGGTGAGGAATTAATTCAGGAGACTTCTGCTTGCCTCAGTCTGGGAAAATCACCCTGTTTCCTCAGTAACCGGGGAACAAATAGCCTCCACCAAACAGATTGCCACTTTTGTGAGACCATTTCTGAGAAGGCAAGGGGACTGGATAAGGTTAGCTGGGAAAACCAAGAGGAGAAATGGCTGCTACTCCCTTGGTTTCAGTCCTGTCCTCCAGATGAGCTGGTTTAAAAGACACCTGGGGGCAGCAAGCAGCCTCATACAGCAGCTGAGGACCTTTAGCCACACAGGATCTTACAGAGCCATGCAGGAAGGGAGCCTCAGGCCTCACTGCACGCTTCCTCTCCAAGATCCTTCTGCAAATAATTCCCAGTGTGCTTTTGACAGCAACCCAAACCTGTCTCACCAACAAGGGCTGAAAGACCCAGCAACAGCAGTGTGAGGATCATGGTGATGGCTCTCCTCAGCTGTCCCGGGAGACCTGGAAACACAGTGGTTTGCAAAACATGAAGAAATTACTGCTGATTTTCAACAGCACTCTAGCAAAGTTGGCATGCCAAAAGCTTCCACCCTGAGGCACCAGACAGGGATGGCATTAGCTGAAGAGGGGTTGGGCAACCGAGGTACTTTCTCCTCTCAGGGAGATTGGGATCAGGGGTCCCTGTTGGCAGCCTAGACTAGCAGGGGCCTTTTTAGCCCCTGTCAGCTCTCAGTCCTTGCTCACATGGCCCCTCCTGAAGGTCCATGGTGTGTCTTTACGATGAGCAGGTCCACTAGCTTTGCTTTAATTTTATAGGTGTTTGAAGTCTAATGTGCTGTAAAGTGCACACAACCCCTGCCTCTCTGTTCAAAAAGGATTTTTCCTTGGCTTTTGGAAAAATTTGTTTTCAAAAATCAAGAACTGTGACCCTTAATACTCTGCTGAGAGCACGCAAGGCAACTCCAACATTTATTAGGAGAAATAATACTTCTCTGTGTGATATTGGCAGAGACCCACTTTACTAATAAATGTGTGTATTGTGCCTATTAATAAAATTCAAAAATGTCATCAGATAATAGCCATCAAATGCAAAAGAATTGACTGTATTTGCCTTGCTGATGAACACATTTAAACTGAGCAGCTTTTATGGCTTACAAATGTTGTTTTTTTCCCCAAGATTTCAAACACAAAACACACCATGAGTCTTGCAGGCAATTAGCACTAATCCTGTTAACACTTGAAAATACATTATCAGTTTTAAAAGCATGTGCCCATTTCTCTAGCCTGCATTTCTACTGCAAACCAGATTATATGGATGCAGAAACACAAATAATCCACTGGTATCATTGGAAAGACTCCCTTGTCCTGACAGCTTATTCAGGCCAGCAATGCCCACGGCCAAATCAGGGTACACTCAGAAGCTCCATTTGAGCTCTAACACTAAGGGTAAGTATTCACAAGCCCAGATCAATACAGCTGGACCCAACACCTATGAATTCAATGGCAAATCCATCTGGGTCCCTATTGAAAGCTACAAGATGTAGCTGTTTCCACATACAGGATTTTTTTTTCACTCCCATCACAAAAACCTCACAGGCCTTATATAGAAACAGCATAGCAATCACAATATTGACAAAATGCTAAATCAAAACAAATCAAAGCTTCTGGTTCTAAATAAATATTCTTTGAGTGAATTCAGACTCACCTGTATTCAGTTGTTCTTCCTCTGAGGCAGGTCACTTGATGACTTTTATATATATATGTAGGAAAAGGTATCCACCCTATGGGCTTTGGAATGTTAATTCCTACCTAGTGTGATGACTGTTTTAAAGTACAATAAGTAATATATATTAAGAGCTTAGAACTCCAGTGATTTCTTTCATCCAAAGATTTGCACAAGTGGTGGTTAGTCAGACTCGAGACAACTCTGTGAAAGGAAATAAACACTGGTTTTCCTCCATCAATAAGCACATTGATGCACATTAAATGACTTGCAAAAATTATTGAAGTGAATCAGTGGCAGAGGCCAGGCAAAAAACAGATCCCTCTGTAGTCCTCTCCTTGCTTCGCATCTGGACGTATTTCTGGAAGGTTTGGCTTTGTCTTGTTTCCTCAATGATTTCAGATAGGCAAGCTTTTAATTAAGTATCACACTTCCATATGAATTTTAACAAGGACAATGAAGGAAAATCATCCCACTGCTTCATTGCTTACAACAAACCTAATTCAGGATGGGCACTTGACTGCTTTGAGAGCAGAGGCAGGGTCTGAGTTTAAGATGTGCGGAGGCGGGAGGTTGCAGCAGAAATTAGGAGGAAGAAACTGGTCTGTCAGCAGCTGAAGTTAGTGGGGACACACAGAGGGGCTATGAAAGACTTGCATTTTGCAGCCAAGACACTTTTCACATATCTAAAACATCTGAGTCACTTGGAGATGGAAAGACAGTCTGGGAGGCCAGTGCCTTTCAATCCTGTTCTGTTTGCCACATTTTTTTCTCTTCCTTAGACTCTGCCCAGCATGAAAGGTTAGGAAGGCCAAGATTTTCTTCTGGTAGCTTTCTCTTCATTATTTAATGCACCATGAATCCATCTATTCCCATTGCTCTTTTGGGACTGATGTGGCAGGTAGGAAATGCTGTTTTGGCCAGATACTACTTAATCTGTTCAAAACCAGGCATTATTACAGGAGGTTTAGTATAAGGATTAAGGTGAGTCTTAAATACAGAACTCTTACTGAAACCTTCCCAAAGATTACAACAAAGCTTTGCAATCATTCTTTGTGCACAAACCTGGTATCTCATTGTGGTATTTCAGACTAGACTATCATGTATTCCTTTTACTGGGGTTTAACATTTTGAACAGCAGAATGTAAAGTGTGACATAATGTAAGGTGCACATCTTGGTGGTGTAGTCATGGTTTAACACTTAGAAAATAGAAACATCATATACAGAGTGTGCTTTAATCCTTTCAAAGGAAATAGCGACTCATTAAATGCTGGAAGGAAGGAAAACCAGAAGAAATGATCTGGGAAAAGCTCATAGTGTACAGCTTGATGGCAGGAAACCCAGTAGATATATTCATTTCTCCTCTACAGAACAAGACAATTTGTATTAGAAAGAGATGTGTTCTCTCAAATATATTATAACAGTTTAGTATTAACATCTGAATATCCTTTATAAAGACAGCATCATGTTAGTGACAAAAAACAAATGTTCCCTTGTCAATGAGTCTGTGTTCATGCTGATGACTTGGGACTTTCTTTGAGAAGTAGCCTATAACCTTAGGTAAAATTTATTTCCTAATATGTTGTCCGCTTGCTGATGGTCCTTAAGATAAAGTTTTGAATTTAAATACTGTTTGTCTTTCCTACTTATTTTTCTCTTTCATTTGTTACCATGTAATCACATTTTTCTACATTTCACAGTAGTCACATGAATTCTTAATGCCTATTCTGCATTGCATTGCTCCTTGTATACTCATTGAATAGTGGATGTTATGTTTTAAATGCAAGTTTTTTTATCTGCGCTGCTGTAAGCTCTTAGGTCCCTGGGACAGATTCCTTGTATTCATATAAATTCCACTGTAAGCCCAAATAAGAGGATACTTTTTCCAGCAGTGTTATGGACTTTTTCTCGCTCAAAACCTCTTTATCCACACAAATTTTTCCAACTGCCTTTTAGAGTAAAAGCCAAAAGCAAGCATCCTCTATGGAAACATGCTCATATACATTGAATGGAGCAGGGCTCTCAGCCAGTGCATTTGCCCAAGGCACCACCAGGTAATGACAGCTGCACGATGTTGGAAAACACCATCTTCTGCTCAGAGGTCTTTGTGGGGATGTAAACACAGAGCACTGAGTGTAGGTGAGCCACTTAATGAGAGTGGGCTGCATCTGTCACTTAGTACAGCATATTTTTTCATTTTTATGCTAGATTTAATTTGGAAAATTACATCAAGAGTACAGTGTCAATACCTATTCTCCTTCTGCTGGGTTTGGTCAGCACAGCGTGTGACTGGGAAGGAGGGGATGGAAAGTCAAGGAAAGAGGAGGAGTTCACTTATCAAATACTATCTGCATCTTCTTAAATTTAAGAAGCAGGAAAGGTTCCTGGTATTCATGGGCATCCTGGCATTAAGCTGCAGTCAGTAACCACAGATGCTTTCTCTGTGGTCTGTCAATGACAGTGTTGGTTACATTCAGGTAAAGGGAGAGCAGAGTGGACAAAATATGTTACCTATACATTGACACAATAGCATTTTCCACTTGCCTTACATAAACTAGATGGGACCACTCCTGAGATCTAAAGCACACCAAGGTTTAGTACCAACAGTTCTTTCCTACTCACAGATCTTCACTTTATATTTTTTCTCCCCTCATGGCAAGGGAAGTTTTTTCATTTCGCTTAATGGAGAAGAGATCAAAATGGAGCATCATTTTGAAAAGCACTACATGCTGCACATGTTATTCTCCTTCAGGTTGCAGATTTTAGCATCACATGTCACTGAGTGGTGAGAATACCATCTAAAATTACTTGGAATGATACCCACATTAATTATTGTCTCCATTGTGAGTTTCAACTTGTTTCATAACATCGACAGGCAGATGAATTTCTCAGGTTGTTCCTTTTGTCTCAGATGTAATTATAGGTAACACCAGGTATTCTCAGACTTTGTAACTGCTTTATAGGGAAGCTGCCCATCACTGCTGACGTAGGTTGGATACCTACCACTAACTGACCAGTTAAAGATGCATCTGTAGCATCATCTCGGACAAATCCTCTACGGTTGTCCTTCCCAGCTTTTAAAGGGACACACCCAATTTAATAATTAAATTTCCATTTTTTTTTTTTTTTTTTTTTTTTTTTTACATCTAGTACACCTGAAAGTAATCATAGAATTATTTAGTTTGGAAAACACTTCTAAGATCATGGAGTCCAACCATAAACCCAGCACTGCCAATTCCACCACTAAACCACGTCCCTAAGCACCACATCTACACATCTTCAAAAGTCTTCAAACTTGTAAGACATGAGGCTGTCAGTTTTCACTCTACTCAGAAGCAAAAAAGTGCTGAGGATCCCAATCTCTTCCTTTATCTTGCCTTTCTAAAGAATGCAGATGAGCATTGAAGTAACATTCCACTCTGCATCTCTCTGGCCTTCACATAAAATATCTAAGGCCAGAAGTGTTTATGAGGGAGAAAAACAAGTATTTTCCTTCTGTTCTCTAAAATGAAGATTTTAATTTTACTGTAAAAAAGGTGTCCTAGGAAAAATGTCACTGGATTGGATTCTATGAGAGCTTGTTCACATCCCATCTTAAAGACAGATCTATCACCTGAAGCAAGTAATTCAAAGTTTGAGCCAGGTTAGGGTCCAGGGGCAATCCCAAGCACAAATATAGGCAGGGGAATGAATGGATTGAGAGCAGCCCTGAGAAGGACTTGGGGGCATTGGTTGATAAGAAGTTCAACATGACCCAGCCATGTGCACTCACAGACCAGAAAGGCAACTGTGTCTGGGCTGCACCAAAGTCAGTTGTGGCCAAAAGGCTGAGGGAGGGGATTCTGCCCCTCCACTACAGTCTCATAAGATCCTACTTGGAGTAACACGTTCTGCTCTGGGCTCCCAAAGTAAGAAGGATGTGCAACTGCTGGAGCAAGTCCAGAGGAGGGTCACCAAGGTGATCAGAGGGCTGTAGCACCTCTCCTATGAAGACAAGTTAAAATTAGGATTGTTCAGCCTGGAAAAGGAAATACTCTGGGGAGACCTTATAGCACATTCCACTACCTAGAGGGGCCAAACAAGAGAGTTGTGGAGGCACTTTGTACAAGGGCATGTAGTGATAGGACAAGGGGGAACGGCTTCAAACTGACAGAGGATAGGTTTGGATTTGATACAAGGAAGAAAGTCTTTGTGTGAGACACTGAAACAGGTTGCCCAGAGAAGTTGTGGGTGCCCCATCCCTGAAAGTGTTGAAGGCCCCTTCAAAGCTGTACAGGGCTTTGAACAACCTGGTTTCATGGAAGATGTCCCTGTCCATTGGGTTTGGAACTAAGTGATGTTTAAGGTCCCTTCCAACCCAAACCATTCTGTGTTTTGATGATGACTATTAAGGGCCTTTCTGTGTGGCTGGAATTAATGATACAAAGCATTGAGGACTGTTAACATTCTAGAAAACAAACAGGAAACCATTTCAGGCTTTTTTCTAGGGTGGTGCACTAACAAAATAAATAATTAGTAAGGAGGAAGTAGATGAGGAAGGTAATTAATGTTGTTCTGTGTATTACAATCACCTGATTTTCATACAATGTCATCTTGGGAAAAGCTAATCGTTACTGGAGATTGCATGGTTTGCAAAGAAGGTAAGTTAATTTTTAAACCTTTTTTATAAGAGTCACATGTTTAAGTCATACCACCAGGTGGGTGATGCTTGAACAGGCTGTGTTCCAAAATACAAATTATATTAACACAGATTCAACACTGAGCTGACACAGCTACGTGGCTACTAGATCAGTGTTGGCTTAGTTTAGGCAGCTCAAGCTATGACTGTAACAATTAATAAAAAACCAAAAAGTAGATTTAGAATATGCACCTTATGGGCTCTCTAAAAGTAAGTTTTCTTAACTACTTCCTTCCATCAACAAGCACACAATATTTCTCGGTGTACATGCACTTAAAATCAATTAACCAAATTTCAACAAGGTATTTTTGGGTGATGCTCTGGGGTGTTATGTACTGCTTTAGCCAGTTTGATGTGTTACCTTAAATTGATGAAGAAGGTATGAGCATAAGTTCCCTTCTGAAGCATATGATACAGAATGGTGCTCTGCAGAGGGACAGGGAACAAGGAGCATCCGGCAGACCACAATGTCTAGGATCACCACAATCATATTGGACGGGCTGAATGCTGAAGGCTCCCAAGCATGATCCAAGAACAGAAGATCAGAGTAGACCTTTTTTTGTGTGAAATGTGGTGGAACCTATCTCTGCTTATCCTTTAAATGTGGCTCAGGAGCAACATACCCCTCAGAAGAGTTCTCAAGCAGTCTACTGTAACATCAAGTACCCTCACCTTCCAATTCTTAGAGGCTTTTCTTCAGATCCAAAGCGTAACTCTCACTCTCAAACTGTCACAGGCAGCTGCTCTAAAGAGACAGATCAACCACTACTGACAGAATTTTCCTTTCAAAAAGTGGGTTACACAGCTATTGTATATGCAATGAGTACAAAAGCCATGCTATTTCTGCATCAGCTAGTGCTTGTTTGTGTGTATGTGAGAAATGAAGTGACAGCATCCCTCACACTGGGTTGAGAACACCAGCTTTGCTCTTATGGGGATGACAAAGGGCTTGTCTTAGAAACTGTACTGGTCAAAGCCCAAATTTCTATAGAAATTTCTGTAGAAAAGCCTTCATTTTAGTATTTCTAGGTGGGGGACAGAAAAAAGGGGATTACTTGTAACATAGAACTTGAAAGCATCAATTCATCTTTTGAGTTGGCCTCCCTCCACCCCTGTGACACTTGCAGATAATCCAGCTTACTAATGGGGTCTTGAGAGCAGCTACTCAGTTGTTGCCCACTCCAGAATTTGTTTCTCATCCTGCCTCTTTCTGGGACCAGACTTCTTCACACTCCCAGATCCCAAAGCTCAACTCAGCACTTCACTTTGGGGTAGCTTTCTCGAGTAGAAACACAGCAACACCCAGAATCAGTGATCAAGGAGTGTCCAGTCAAGTCCACATAATTCAGCATCAAGAGCTGAACAACCAAGATCCTGTTTGGTTATTATTATTGCCTTCATGCTTTTTTTTTATTATTTCATACCAAGCATCACGCACAGACTTAAGCACTAATCATTATTAAAGTTATGTGCTGAGTTCAGGCATAAGCCCCATCACTTCCCAAGCTATACCTGAACATTTCTCATCTCTTTGTTGTCTAACAGCCTTTCATGGCAGGCACATGCCAGACCAGGTACCATTTTGTGATTGGTCTAGGTTCAGGAACCTTAGTGAGTCATGTCCTCACATACCTCATCCATCTGCTGTAAGCAATTAATCACATAAAACCTGCATTCCTTCTGGATATTGCAGATCATCATCATCTCATCTATCAGCCATATGGCCACTAGATTGCTGTTGACAAAGTTAATATTTTTGCTTTTCAAGTCTGTACAGCTGACATTTATTTGAGCTGGTGTTCTCTGTATCGTGACACTTCTAGCTTGCTGTTCCAGGTCTTATGATAATGGACAATTCATTCATTTAACCTGCACAGCAAAATCATTAAACTCTACCACAGAAGAGTAATTTGTTCTTCACTACTCAAACTAGATGAACTTCCGATTTCTTAGAAGAACTTCTAGGTTTCAGCAAAAACAAAAGTTTTGGGTTTGTTCATCTCAAATATGCAGGATGAAGGTGTAACCAAGACAACTGTTCAGTAACAGTGTTAATGGTCATTCAAGACAGAATATGCAGAAACCAGACATGAAAGACTTGAAGGAGCAAATCTGTGAGATTCCTACTTGAAAACTTAAACTTACAGTATGAACAATCTCAACTTCCTGTGTTACCCATGTCCATGGCAGGGGGGTTGGAACTAGATGATCTCTAGGGTCCCTTGCAACCCAGCCCATTCCCTGTGTCTGATTCTACCCAAGCCACACATTCCTGCAAACTCCTTGTATCAGCACTAGAGTATGTGTGGTCATGTTACAAGCCTGATGAAGGAAGAGGTCCCAGGAAGGACGAAGGAAGATTAACCTAGAAAAAAAAATCATCAGCTTAAAGTGACATGAAACCACAGACTCCAAGTAGGATTTGCAGTGAGTTTGTAATGAGGCTATTCACGTGTGGAACTGAGTAACCTCCAACAACGCACCGTGCTGGAATCCTGACAAGCCCACGCGTTTCCACACAGCACGCAACTACATTAGAGGTGATTTTATATTTCCACAGCTAATTCAACACAATTAGGGCTCAGTGATGAGTCCTGCTAAGACACTTGTAAAAATACTGTTGGAACATTGGTTTCCTGAATATCATGCAACTGAATGCAGGAAAAATAAAGGAGCACTTTCTAATGCATTTAAAGAGTTTGTGCATTAAAAAGAGGATCAACGTGAAGCACGTCTCCTTTATGCTTCTCCTGTATCAACAGACAGCTGTGTACATCTTAAACTGATTGTGTTCTCAAAGTGATCCTGTATGTTAGGACAGAACTGTATATCACCTGCTAGTAATCTAGAAAGGGCTCAAACAAACTTTCTGATGGACTTTATTAATAGAGAAATTAATCCACAGCACCTAGATCTCCTTCTTTGAAAGGACGCAGTAGTCAACATTAGAATTAAAATAATTTTATTTCAATGTACATGAACAGAAATAAAATATAATTTTTTAAACTTCAAGAGATATATTGCTGGGCTGGCCCAATCACAAGTGTTCTCTACTACAAGGCAGCAAGACTGGCTAGACCCACTTCACTGCTATTTGGACCAACTGGATTCAAAGTACCACCTCAAAAGGGTCCTTCAGCACAAAGCAAACAATTTCTTTGAAAATGAAAAGAAAATTCATCAATGGTTCACCTAGCCAGGAATTTTACATTGTGTCCAAGGAAGATCTCTCTTAAAAATTCTGTCCATTACTGAAGAACAGTACACAGTATGCGGCACTATATCTAAACTTAACAATCAAGGTTTCTCCCAAATACTTTTCTATATTCTACTCTCTTGTACAAAGCATCTGCTATAAAATCCACACATTCACAACCACAGAATGATACAAACCCATGAACAAGGCTGTTTTCAATATGCTTGTTGCCATGTGCTATTACCTGCTAGATCAGCTCTGACATGCGTTACCATTCATAGATGGTAAAAGGCCATTTCTCTTGGCCATCTATTTCAGAATTCACAGAAGTTATTACTGTTTTTACAACTTATAGTGCAATGCAGTTAATTTATTCAATGGCATGATATGGCACCATAAGATAAGCAATTATTTGTTAAAATGCACAATTTCTTTAGTAATAATTTTGTGGTGCTTTACTGATAATGTAAGTAATAATAAATTTAAAAAGACAACTGGAAGAGGAACTGATAGAGAACAATCTTCTTTTTTAGAAGTGTCTCTTACCTCCTTTAATAATGAAAAACAGAAAAAAAACCCTTGTCAGATTCAATGAAAACAACAGGAAGTAGTTCCTCACACAGCACAGTTAAACTGTGACCTCCCTGCCACATGACGTGGATGCCTGGATACTAAAGAGATTTTTCTTCCATCATTTTAAACAGCAAATGCTCTCATATATGACGTTCCCCAAGCCACAGATTGCTTGAAGTAGTTTGTGGGGAAGCACTGCTATCATTCTGCTTTCATTCTTCCTTGTGCATCTCCTTTTAGCCACTGAGACCAGATCCTGGGCCAGAGGGACCTTTGGTCTGACTTCATACAGCTGTTTCTAAGTTACTTCAAAACATTTCATAAACTTATACTTAAGACAAAGGGCTTAAGGTTATCATATGCCATGTCATTTAGTTAGAAGGACTAAGATTTTCAAATTACAAATGACTTCCAAAAGAGGAAAAAAAAAATACTTAAGCTTTTTCCTGCTGTGACTCAGTTGTATAAAACTGTATAGAAAAATGAGAATTATGTGCAGATGTAATGAAAAGCAGTAAGCTTTATAAAAAACATTCTTAGAAATGTACCACGCATAAACAAAAGATGATTTACAAATATATTTAGCGGCTCTTCTAGTCATCATCAGAATCTGAATCATATATCTTTCCTCTGATGGTCTTCTTGTCCAGCTTCGTAAAGCTTGTTCCATATTTCTTTTGACTTTGAAAAGGTGGCTCCATCAAGTTTCCACTACAGAAAAAGGGTAAGACAAGTTGATTCAAGCCATATTCATACAGACAGTAAGCATCATCTCTAATGACCTGTTTCTCCAGAAAAACACATTCTAAGGGAACACAATGCCTATTTGCTACAGCCACCCTAAACAGCACTGTGGTGTTGCTAGCATAGCACATCCTGGTCAAAATGGCCTGGATAACTGGAATTAAGACAGGAGTGTGAAAGTAAACAGCACCTGTGAGTGGAGCTGTAGAGAAAAACTGTCTGAAAAGGCTTTTCCTGCAAACTGATCATGCTGAAGACAACCATCTGTCAGACTGAACTGTAACCAGGGAATTACAGAGAGACTTTTCAAAACAGGTGAGGAGCCACCAGTACAAAAGAAGCTGAAATGGTGCTAACAGGGACTTTGGAGTCAGAAGTGGGTTTTGCCAGAAGTCGCCTTGTGCTATCTCTGCCTAGGCCAGACAGAGCAGAGCTTCCCCACAGGACTGAACATCTTCTACAGGACTACGGGGGAACTCGCACCTCAGAGTGCCCCCATGATCCTGCAGGGCCTCTCTCACCAGCACGTGCATCCATGGCAATGGACCTCTGTTCCCTGTTGGGAACAGCACTTTTTCACATAAAGCTGGAGCAGCTGCTTCTATTCCAGCAGGGTTGCACAAGGAAGGGGAATCCCCTGTGGCTGCTCACAAAAGGGTGTGCCCTGCTTTTGCTCACATGACCTATGAGGGGTTTGCATCCAAGTGTCAGTGAGTGAGTGAGCAATTAGAACAGTTACAACCTTCTGGAATTAGCTATAAAGGGGTATTTAGAAGTTTGTAGTTATTTACAAAATGTTAATACTATTTTGCTGATATTAATCCTAAATATACAGTTCACTGATCGTGATTTAATCACATATGTCAACATACCACTTGAATCCTGGTTTTGGGCTAATAATCTGACCTGAACAGTTTTTCCCCTAAATAAAGTATACTGTTTTACCATCTGCTATTCCACAGGTTGAAGGAAAATAACTATTTCTAAGCTCTGAGTAGGCCTATGCCCTTTTCAGGAACTCCAGAGAGCAGGATGTTACTTTCAGAGTGGTGTGGAAAGGTGGCTCGCATTGCAAAGCCAGGCGTCTGCCAAAAGGAACGAGGAACAAAATTCCCCCACTCCACGAGGAGCTAAGAACAAATACACAGTACTAGTAGAGTCAAGTAGAAGTAAAATTATGCCATAAGCTAATGTATCCATGTTTAGCAAATTCAGTGGTACTTGATAAAATTCCAGTGAAGGATTTTTCCCATAAAAGGCTGTTGCTGTCTAGAATATGCATCCAAGCTGTCTCTGCATATTTGCTTTTTACTGAACTGGGAAATACCAGTTGTTTTAAAATGATAAAATTTCAGTCATTTCACCCAAAGTTCAACAACTACTAAGATAAATTGAGTAGTAGTTTCTTTGGCTTTAATATCCAATACTTCTTGCCAAAATATTACCTCATTAGACATTTAAATAAATAAATAAATTCAGGTAATGAAATTTAAAATTAAGAAAGTGCTAAAGACGTTCAAAACAATAGAGCAAAATTAACCTAAAAAGAGATGACATTTGAGCCACATTGGAAAGGAAAGCAGAATTTTGGTAAATAATTCTCCTGTAACGTTGGGCTATTGTGGTGACAGATATGTTCTACTGCTTTTTGTTCTGTAGTGTTTTACAAGGTATTTATGATGATTATATTCTACTGTTACTCAATTTACTTACACTTATTGAAAATATTTTCCATTTTCCGTACTGTTTGTTGAAGAAAAACGTATATTCATTTATGTAACACTGACTTAGATGCAGTTTAAGGATGACTTGCTGAGTTTGCTCTGAAGTGGATTAAAAATGCTCAGACTTCACTGCATTGCAACTGTGACATGAAGCATTTATAGATACTATAGGATTACATTAGATGCACGACTCTGAAGCCATATCAGAGCTTCACTGCTACTCCAAACACCTCATGACAAGAACTGGGTTTATTTTTATTACTCTACAAAAAGGACAACTCAGCACTCATTACAATGTCTCAATACTTTGCCAAAGAGATTCTCTTCTTTCCCTTGATGAAGCACACAGATTAAGTAACTAGATTAAACTCTTACATGCCTTTTTTAGTATACAATACATTGAAATCACAACCTTCCAGATTCTCCTGTCTGCAAGCTCATTCTCTTTGTACCTTTATCTGAAAACAAAAGGATCACGAAATGCTTAATTACCTGTAATTAATTACGTCTGCACAGCCTAATCTCCATTCTAAAGTTTCTGTAGTGAAGTCATCAGTGTTACCTAGGTCAGTAAAGCCCACGACGTAGTCTTGTGTTTTTCCATCTTTTATTAGTGCTAGAGTGGGAATTACTTTGATGCGCAGTCTCTCGCACAAGAAAGGAGACTTTTCAGCATTTAATTTCAAGAATTTTGTCTCAATGTGCTTTTTTGCCAATACAGTCAAATGTTTGTCCATTATTTGGCACCTGTGGAAAAATTAACCCAAAATATATAAAGTGTTAGAATGAAGCTGAAGGACATGCATTTCAGAGAAAGATTAAAAGGAGCAGTAAAGAGCTAGTTCTATCATGTTAATACTTAGACATGACCTTCGTAATTGAGAATTTAGTTTCAAGAGAAACTATGTTTCAGAGGTAGCTGGATTTAATCACTAACAGTGGAACAGCTTGGAGCACCTCTACTGTACAATTGCACCATCCCTTTCTCTGATTTCTTCCTAATTACTTTCCATACACCTAGAAGCCTCGCTCTCATTTCTTGAGGCCTGCACTTACTGATGACATTTCTTTCTATTGTTCCAGCTCTAGCTTCACTGCCTGTCAACTGGAAAAATTTCTCTATAGAAGATTACTTCAGAGAAGTACTCTCAACGTGTTAGCGTTTAGGATTTTTGCAGTCACTACCTTCACAGCTGAGATGCAGTAACTCAGTGTAAGTGAAAAAAAAGTGATTTGCACAGACTGCTTTGCACAGTAGTGGTAAAGGCAAAAATACTTCGCCCCTCTGTTGCCATGGAACAGGAGTGAGCATACAACTATTGTTTCTCAGCTATGGGACAGTGACATGAACTGCTCAAAATACTTGTCAGATCACAGAGATTTGTGGACATGTCACCTGCAATCTCAGCCTTCTGGATTGTCTTCTCTAAGCGGTTTGGCTTAGCTGCATGAACTCTGTGATGTGACTGCCCTTAAACTCGAGAGGAGAGCTGAACAGATCAAAAAGCTGGACTGGCAACGATGAAAGCAACTTGATATGGTGGTTGGTAAACCCAACACAAGAGCTTCAACATGTTTGTCAGCATGACATACTTTACAAAGCACTTTCTTGAAAGTTCCTTCTCCCGTCTCAGCCTAGACTTTGCTGATTCCAGAAACAAGAACCCAAACCTGTCCTAAGCTACTTTATTTGCAGTCACAGCTTTTCACCCTCTTGAGTAAAAGCTAGCCAAATAGAATTGCTTTAAACACTTAGGAAATGTAGGACACAGATATCTCACTACAAAATCCAATCTTGATCTCTTTCAATTTCTCACATGGAGACTGTTTCAGTTTATATTCTATAAGCTAGGGAGAACATAACACCTTTGGGGGAAAAAAAAAAACTTCCTAAGAAGCAAAACCAGGACAACTGGCTCCTCCTTCAATAAACTACACTACTTTGCAACTGCATTTTAACAGAATACATTAAGAGAGACCCAGTTAGGAACAGCCTACAGCCCAGAACTTCTGAAATTCTTCCAAGGAAGTGGGACATCTTAGTTTGGGTTCCTATTCTGAGTCAGCACATATTCTCAGATCTAGGTGTCTCACACTCTAAAAAAAGTGACAGAATCACAAAGGCACAGGCACAAAGGGAAAGCAGCTGCAACTGATCCTTTCAAAGTAAAAGGTTAAATTCTCAAGATGCTTATACGAGATTTTGATTATATTTTTTTTTTCTGTTTGCCAGAACCACCCGGATTATCTCTATCTGGAATAACCAAAGCCATCTTTTTGAAATGCTGCTCTTGTATGGTCTACATTTACAGACCTAACTGCCTCAAACTAAATCAATAATGAAACATAGCAGTCTCTCAAATATTGTCCCAGAGGTTATAAATCTATGTTCTAATCAACTATGTAGCAGAGTATTAATTGTTGTCAAATCATGTTCAGATTAACCGTAGTGGAAAAAATACATTTAAAAAATCAAATGTCTTGAAAAGTGTCTGAGATTTATAATGAAGCAATGTGAATACTTCTAAAAATGCCCGTTCATGAGTGGGATTTGAGAGAACAAAAAACATCTGTTTTTGTAGACATCTTAAAACAAAAGGTTTCTTCAGCACAGCTTATTTACTATACCTGAATGTTGTATCTCTATAGAAATGGCAAACCACATTTTTACTTTCTTTGACTTCTTGGAAAAAGTCTCTCTCGCTTGGGATTTCTCTATATTCACCATGTCCTTTTGAAAGCCACTCCTTTTGAAAAACATAAAAACAAATAATTAGTAAGGAGATTGTTAGTCTACCTGTTGTGCAAACTCTACAGCTTTTAGAAAATGGAAGAGAAGGCCTGCAGTGAAAATCCATTTCATACAGTAGTGGAGAAAAAAATTACTTCCTCCCCTTTAGTTTTATTTTGAAAATACACAGATAAGGCCACCTTGCTTATTCGGAAATACAAATCTTGTACAGAGCTACATAAAATTCTGCAATGCAGCCTCTCAGTAAGACAAGACTAGTTCAACAATACAACAAAAACTCTTGGCATTTGAAAAATTTTTAGTACACTCAAAGAACTCATCTTAGTCAAGTATTTACATGAATTAAATAAATTTATTTTAATTTTTTACTCTATGAAAAAAATCAGAGAGAAAAAATCCTACTAACTCACCTGCAATAGATGATGTTTACCTATCAAATATACACTGAAGGGATCTTAACATGAACCAGGCTCATAGAAAATCATTCAGAAAACACATGTGTACCATTAGTCATAACATCAATGGAGAAACAGAACGTCACAAGCTAAAATTTAGAGGTAACTTCAGAAAGTGTCTGATTAAGTGTGCAAATATAGTTTCCAAAGAGGTAATCTTCCACATTTTTGACAAACAGACTTAGGGAAAAAACCCACAGCCTCTACATTACTAAAAGTTAATTGCAGTGTATTTAAACAAGTACAGAGTGATCTAAATGATTAGAAGTAGTGCAGTTTGACAAAATTTGACAAAAACCTTCATTTTCCAATGGGGGAAAAAGATTTAGATAAATCACTGTTCTTAATCCTGCAGTTTTGTCTTAGGAAGGTGAAAGAAAAAAATGGTTTCCAAGCAAACCAAAGATATCCTGTAAGCTAAATTAGGATAGAACAAAGAATCTCCTGAATACTGTGCACATTAAAAATTCATGTAAATATGAGCATATGAAGAAGTCATCATGATGCAAATCAAGAACTCACTTATCCCTCAACAGTGATTATGCATTAATTCTCCTCTCCACAGATTTATTTTGGAATATTGTGACAGCACACTCCTTTTACTGAGCAGTATCCTACTTCACATTTGCATTTGAAAGTGTGTGAGAACAGTGACTTAAGCCCAAATGACATGAAAAAGTTTTTGCATGACATCTATCACATGTTCACATCCAAGGACATCTAAGTGTTATGACTTCTGGAAAAGGAAAACACTAGAATCAAATATAAACTGAACTTCTGAAGACAAGCAAATAGTGTGCCACTTTCTCTACTTCTGTGTTGACAGAACCAAAGCTGCTGGTGCTGCCTGAACTCCAGCATCCCAGCCATGCCATGCAATTTCACTGCATTCCCACTTCAAAGTCTGGCATCAGCTTTTAAGGACTCCATCACAGCCAGGCATCTCCTTTCAGCCAAGTCACTTCTCCCCCACCACAATCAATTTCTTGTTTAGGTTAGCTCAGATGGAATCAGCTGAGAAACCTACAGCTTCCCTACTTATAATTCAGGTCTCGCACCATATGTTACTAAAATTATGGTGTAAACTATTGTTCAAAAAGAGCTCTGAGGGAGCATAAAGACTACCTCATTTGACATGAGGTGTCAGGTCCCAAGGGAGAATTTCCTTCCTGTGAGAGGAAATGTGCAGTCATACAAAGACAACACTTCATTGGCTTACAAGGAGTGTGACAAATTATTCCAGCCTAGGAACAAGGAAAAATCCCGTTTCACCCTTCTACAAAATACCTTAATAGGAGAGCACATATCACATGCTGTAAGTAACAATCCAGAAGTTTCAGAAGGAATCTTCAGAAGAAAGACACTTTAGAAGGAGCCTAAAGCCTTATGGTTAGGGTGCCTACAGGACTTACGCTTCCAGATAGCAATGTTCAGTGAACACGGACACACTCAAATCTCTGTGTGAGACTCATTATCCTATCCTTATTTTAACAATCACAGAGGTGCTTCTCTCCTCCTGTTAAAAAACACAAAGCATGCACACATGGACAGACACTTTCCTGGATAATTTAAAATTAATAAGCACAGAAAGGAGAGAAGAGGGAAAAATCCACAAAACCAACCAAATGACCCGAAAACTTAGTTCACGTATACAATTTCCAAAAAGTCTGTTACACTCTAAACATCAAGAGTCTGTACTACAGAAATTACTTGTTTCTGCTGCTGGCTCTTTTTTAGGGCCTCAAGCCTCCTCTGTTTAAGGCGTTCCAATTCATCTTCATCCATTTGGTCCAGCTTCTGTATTTCAGCATCCAGATGTTCTTCCACAACCTTGGTTGACTGAAGTATTTCATTCTCCAGAACTTTTTGAAGGATATCAACAGAGGTATCAGCAGCCATCTTTAGCTGGAAAGTGGTCTCTTCAGAGCTGTGGAAACAGTGATATAAGGAATTAACATTTACACAAACAGTTAAAACTCTGATCTCTCTTTGCTTGCAGTTCCCACCATGGAAAAACAAAGTGTGCTGCTGTTTGAAGACAGGAGGTGGTAGCAGATAGTTCTTTTCTTTACTGCAAGCCACTTTGGAGAATACTTTCATGATGAACACAGATGGCAAAGATACAAGTGAAGTCCTATTATTTCAGCCCCAAAGGCAGCTACTGAAAGTGCACAGGAACCTAAAACTCCTTGTTAATATAAAGAAGAAAAATTCACCAGCTCCAAAAGGATGCTCATCCTGAGCCAGATGTACCTACTGTAACAAATATTCTGAAACAAGAAGATTCAGCTGGAAAGCTCTAAGCTGCTGGGAGAACATATAAGATGCCTCAGAACAAGTCTAAGCAACGGTCAGTATGTAAGTTTGTGCCAGTAGTTTAAATGCAATTACTTTAAGCCCCTCAGAAACATTAACATATCTAAATCTGAAATAACACTCCTCTCTCAGCGATGAGAAAGACAAGGTGCTCTACAGCAAATGCTCCAGGCCAATACACTGCTTTAATTAATTCCAGAAAATTGCTATTACAAATAGTAACCTATGGCAGCCAGCAAGAGGATTTAAAAGCCACTACCTAATAGCTGTGTGAAGAAACACAGCCAAAATAATTTTCTGTAAAGTTCTCCCTGCCCAAACACATTAAAAGACACAAAACACTAACCAGAGTGCATGAAGAGTTGTGACAACATAATCAACTGTTCTCCCCAACAAACTTACACTGCAGAAAATGATCAGTGTAGTGACTGACAGTTTTGAAACAGTGACAGTGCACAGTCACCCTACTCAGACTCCCGACCTGCTGACCACGGATCTGACGTGCTGAATTTGGGTTCCAGGGTACTCTTGGCTGTATTTCAAAGCAGGCGAACTGCCAGTTCCTTGCACACACAGGCAAGAGAAACATTTTAAGTAACGACGGGAAAAGTACCCAGATCACGGCAGCAGTCCAGGCGTATCGCAGCACCAGCAGTGTCCAGCCCGCTGCCACACGTATCACTGCCACACTCGCTCTGACCTGCGGCACCTAGCTCTGCCTCCCTCTTCCCAAAGCTGCTAACCACAAAGTCTGTTTGCCCTCCCCCTTTCTTGTGTTTCTGGAGGGAATATGAACCTTGCCGGCGAAGATCAGAGGCCAGCAGGTCCCCAGGCGACGGAGAGACCCTGCTCAGCTGGGGCAAAGGGAGGCTCGTCCTCCAAGTAAACAGGAAGGAAAACAGGATCAACCCCCGCCAGTCCCCACTGCAATCCCAGGTGCCCAGCCGTCTCCCGGCTCCCAAGTCGCGGAATCCCGCGAGCCAAGAGGCTTTTCCTACGGAGTCGGTAACCTCGGCACCACCGGCGGGGACGCGGTTCCGCCGCTCGGCCGGAAAGGGGCACCGGCGTCTCGGACGAGGGAGGCGGCACGCGGCGAGGGCACTGCGCAGGCGCTGCGCGCCTCCCTCCGCGGAGTCGCCACACGCAACGCCACAGAGGATCCCCTCACCCGGCTCAGGACGGGCTTTCCAGGGCCGCCGCGCCGCCCGCCCTGCCCCGGGCTCGGTGCTGGTGGTGTTGCCGCCCGCGGCCGGAACCGCGACCCCGGCCCCGACCCAGTCCCGGCACGCGCCGCTCACCCTCCGCTTCCTCGCGAGCCGGCCGCGCCCCTCCGCCGCTATCGGGAGAGTCA